>VXBN01012181.1:52841-80911 GCA_013397395.1 Sinosuthora webbiana
TTTATATATATATATATATATATATATATATATATATATATATACACATACGCTTTAGCCCAAAGTAATATTCTTCACAACCACTGAAGTAGTGGTGTTTTCTGAGTAGTCAGAAAATTGACTGCTATATAGTACAAGACAGTTTTTGTTTAACAGTAGTGGCAAAACTGATGTGGAAGTGAAACAGTTTTTCTGAGGTTTAATATTTTACTGATTCTTCCCGTCTGAATCTGGAAGAACTAAAAGAAAAAAAGAAAACAGAAAATGCAAAGGTCTGCATGTCTAAAATCTGTGAGGACTGTGTAGTAAAGTTGCTGCACAAAACACATTCTTGGAGCACAGTGTGCATAAAGAGATGGAAACACAAATGCAAGGAACAGGCTGCCTGCTCCTGCAGATGTGAGTGCTCCTGCTCAGGAATGATAAACCAAATGCTTTAAATAAAACTGGAACTACTGAGAGAACATCTATTTCTCAGCATGAAGGTATTTTCCTTACTGTACCTACCTAATGCTGTTTACTGAATACCCAGACTGCTAGTAAACACAGTGAGGAGCTGGGTATCTGAGATTAAAATGTGTTACTTGAAGCAAGACAGTGGCAGTATTAAATTACTGCTTCTCCGTATTAAAACATTAACTGTGTGCCCCACGCCATCAAACCTAGAACTTTCATTTCCTGTTTCTTAACACAAAAATTTTCAGCAGTAGCCTTTAATGTTGCATAAACGTCACTTTACTGTAATTACCTGCTACAGCATGATTGGTATTAAGGAAACTCAAGCTAATGTCCTGTACATTTGAATATACGTGTATGTGTAAGGCCAAAAGCAGGTTTTAAGGATAAAAACATCCTATATAGGGGCATGCACATAGGTCTCTAAACAGCAGTGGGATGTGCTTTTACTACAAGCTGCAGGAATTTGGGGGTGATGCAACACATCACCCTAATGAAGCAGGATGCAGCTGCTGTGGTAGCTGAACTTCAGCAGTTACTGTGCCTTGCTGTTTTCTGCTTTCCAGTGTGGAGCTGTCAGAATGACTGGAAGCCCCTGCTCTTAAGCCAGCACAAGCACAGCTGGGACAGCTACAGTGCTGCCAATGATGATTAAAACTGAGCCACCTGCCTGCACCACAGTGCATTTTGGAATGCTCTGGTGAACGAAAGGCACAGGTCAGCTGTGAGGTTAGTAGAGAGTAGCAGCATATAGTGCCTTGCGTCTTGCTGTTCCTTCTGAAACAACCTGTCTGGTTTTAGCTGAAGATTTCCAGTGAGAATCACATGGTTTCTTCAGTCTGAGGTTGGATGCTGGGGAATAGCCAGAGAACATCCTTTCACCTGCATGAGGAATTGCTGTGTCCTACAGTCTTTTATTTCTAGCCCCTTTCCCATTCATACACATTCTTCTCCTTACTCTTTGTATCATTACCATTACACAAGGTGGACACAAAACTCTTCCCAGAAGCAGAAGACCATAGCCCGGGCCTGTAAAAACTACACCTGAACTTCTGCCTCTCACCCAACACCAAACACTCTGATCTCTACTTGCTGTTCACAAATCTTGACTTAGATTATTGTGAAGATATTATGGAGGAGAAAATGCACAACCTGTGTTTAAAACCAGGACTCTGAAAGCACACTGCTCTTATACTGATTTAACTGTCTATAAATACACAAAGATCAATCACTGGGCTTGTATCAGTGTGATAAAACCCATTCTAAATTATTTAATAAATAGGAAATGGCATAGACTTGTCTTTGCTTTACTCTCCAGGCCAGAAAATGTTCATGTACTTGTCCTGAGGTAGCTGATGTGGTCAAATATATTATGGAATAGGAAAAAAATGGAAGGTTCAGGTTTATAAAAAAGGTCCTGATGTTGGACAAGTGAGTATCACATGGTAATTGTCACTACCACAATCTGCAGAGGAAATTACAGGTATTTGAAATATACATATTACTGAGCACCTCATTCTTAACAAACATTGCAAAAGTGAAGTTAGTATCAACTACCTGGTCTTAAAATTACTGCCTTTGGCAAAGTCCAGTTTTGTGGAGATAAGGACTGTGCCAATTACTACTTTGCCAAAATACCAAATGTCACTGTAAATACCCTTTGCTTGGCAGATTTGGGGTTATTCCACCCTGAGACAAACAATGATGCTAAGTTGTGGGACTGTGATCAGTCATCACATCACAACAGACAGGGACAAGGAAAGGTTCACAAAATCAAACAGACTGAGGCCATGCACTTTGATTTGACTCTTCCACAGATGAAAGGATGGTGTGCAGGTTTTCTTACAAAATACTAGAGATTTTGATAGTATTAAATATATTGTAATCAGAGACAAAGGAAAGCCACAGAAGTTTCATGCAGCATCTGAAGATGCTTGGATCCCAGGTTTAGCTTTGCCAGATAAATGATAAGAGGGATTAAGGGGAAGTTCTCACTTCTCACATCAGGAATGCTCCAGTCCCAGACAACAGCTCCCATCCCTTTAATTACAACCCCTCCAATGGCAGAAATTGTAACTAGAATCCAAGGGTTAGAAAACCATCCACACAAGTATTTACTGATGAGAGATATAAGGGAATATCACACACACACATTTTTTAATATGAAATGGCACTGGCACACACTATGAAAATGTCAACTGCACCAACATGCACTTGGAATCACCATGCAAGAAGAAGCAAAAAGAAACAAGCACTTGAAAAGTACCTCTGAAGTAACCTTGCTAGACAGTAATTTACACGTGTACTGGTAGAAAGGGAAAAGAACAGCATTAGTACATTGAACAAGCATGTAATAACTAGGAAACAAGAACAAATTACAGAAATTCCAAGAACTGGCACATTCCAGAGTATAAGACTTCAAGCAACTTAGTGTCATAAAAAATAAAAAGGAAAGATTAGCCAGTTTGGTGTTATTTTAATGATGTTGCTTGGCCAGTCTCAGTCTTGTTTACCATCAATGCTTGACCTGTTTGCTTGCTGCTGCTTTTTCTCCTTCACTCATCTGCTGAAATCTGTGCTGCAATACATCCTCTGGAAGAAACCGCCCCCTTTCCTGAGCAGCAAAGTTCTTCCAAGATGCACTGGATTTGCCCTCTCTTTCTGAAAGGCATAACTCAAAAGCCTTGACCAGAGAGGCCACGTTGTAGCCACTGAAGCCACTGAAACCAGACATGAAACAGAAAGTGGTGATGCCTGAAGCAGAGACTACAGAGGGTAGATGTCCTACTGAAACCACCCTCCTGTCTTTTGTTGTGTCTTATGCAGGGCAAAAGTGAATCTCTATATATCAGAACTGCTGATGTGCTCAGCACGAGAGGGAGTTACTGTGGACATGAAACCTTTCCACAAATCTCTCCATTCAGGAGACCATGGCTGCTGTGCCAGGCACCCTGACTGCTTCCAGTACTTGAGAAAGTCTCTGGTTCACCTCACTGACAAAGAGCAATGCTGAGCCACATTCAGCTCTCAGGACATCATACTCCAAGTAGCAGCTGCCTGTCTGGTTGTCAGTTATGGTCCTTCTCCCACTGTATTTAATGTATTTTTTTAAATAGTGCAGTGAGTTGGTATTTTGTTTCTTTAGTTCCAGAAATCCTTTTTCCTGAGAACACTATTCAAATGCTCTCTGCTGACAAATTACAGCTGCTTGTTTTTTAAATAATAGTTGCTTATCCTGGACTGTAAAATATGCACTCAAACTGACAGTGGTACAAGTGCAGCACCTCTTAATAAAGTTATCTTTCATTTGTCAATGGCAGAGTTGTTTACCAAAGGAGTGTGGAAAAAGCCAGAGAAAAGAAACCAAACACTCCTGCTGATCTCAGGAAGTTATCCCTGGGCTCTGCAGGACACAAACCTTTAATAGGATTTTGGGTGGGCAGCAGCAAAAAAATCTTGTTTGGCTTTATGCAGCGGGCTAACAGAAGAGGAGAATGACAACAAACCTCACCACTGTGAGACTCTGGTGTGTGCTGGGACTTTGCAAATTCACTGAAGCCTTGAAAATTCATGACAGAAAAGATCTACCCCACAGGTTGTCTGAGTGGCACCAATGCCCTGGCAGTGCATCCCTGGGCGGTCAGTGCCTGGGCAGCTTTAGCAGGAGTGGAGAGCTTGAGATGGCACCCAGAGCAGACCTCTGTGGTCAGACACTGCTCAGACCACTGCCCAGCACTCTGGTCAGGACATTACTTCAGACTGAAGCAGAGAGCAGGCAAATGGGGCCAGTCTGCCTTTCCAGGGAGCACGTGTGCAACTCTGCAAGCTCTTGAAGAACTGTGCCTAGGTAAATGAGCAGGATCAATTCAGCCACAAGTCACCACTTCACGGGCTGGGCAGGTCACCTTCACTCTTTGCAGGGGTAGAGGAAGACCACAGGAAGAGTACAGGCTGAGTGCCACCCCATTAACAGAGGAATGTAGAAGAGAATTTTTGAGAGAATCAGAAGAGATCTAGATTTGTAAAGTTGAATGCAAACAAAATAACTTAGTGCCTTACATGGTGCTTGTTCCAGAACAAATTTGGGATAAAACAAACAAAAAAAAAAGTGCTAAAAGATTCACTTGCTAAAAAAGTGCCTTAAATCAAAAAACAGCCAAAGAAAAGCATGGAGTTAGATCAGATGTCACCCTTATGTCTTTTTATTTTGTTTGCCTTCAGCTGCTCTGAAATTTCCAGCCATCAGGCTGACGATCTCAGTGTGGGACTCCAGTGGTGGTTTGCACAGTGGGTGTTTTATACCCCATTTTTTTTAATGTTACTCTCAGCTTCTGTAAAGGTCATGAGAGATGCCCTGCAAGCCACTGAGCACCTTCAGAGAGAGATGCCCTGGGGAAATGCCAGGAAACAGCACTCACCAGAGCAGGTGGGGCCACCCTGTTTCACTGGGTGCTTTGGGGACGGAGAGGAAACCAGATCTCTCCTTCTTCAGATGTAGCCCCAAGATGCCACTGCCAGAATGAGACATGCTCCTGTGCACAAGCTGGCTTCCTATCTGCTGTAGAAGTCTGATGGACAATGGAACCTTGTTTTTCAGTGGCCTCAGTAGAATAAGGGCCCAGAAAGTTTCTGGTGTGCACTGGAAACGAATCTATCTGCATTTTTAGTTAGCCAATGAAGTGCAACAGGCCACCTCCATAGTCCATTCCTTCTGATTTTTACTACCTTTTGTTACTGTGCAATATTCACAAGTAGTGATTAAAAGCTGCCAGACTAGTGCAGTATACGTGTTACAAACTTTCACTTTCATCTATACCCGTAAGGAGAACCTGCCTTTAATGAACATCATTAGAAAGCAGTTTACTGGAGCACCCTTGGCAGTAGGGTCATTGTTCAGACATCTTTTGGGAAATGTCTGAAGGACTTTGGCTGCTTCAGCAAACAATGTGTCCATTTAAGGAGTTTGACGCTGAACTTGTATCTTACTTTCTTCTGCACTCATTGCACAGTAATAATGACTGAATAAGAAACAGCTCATGCTCTCTTAGGAAAAAGAGATTTTCCTGAATTTTGATACTTCCAGTTACAAAATCCTTAGCTTTTCTTATTCATGTCTCTAATGAAGAACACCTTAATTCAGATAAACTCTACTACTGCTTATGTGAAAGAAAGACAACAAATCCAGCAACAACATGATGGCTGTTGAAGGATCCAAGTTAACTTCTGATATACTCACTCCCAGTCTAGTTCCACAAAAGGTGGTTTCTCGGGAAGTTATCAACTTACAGCGAAGACTGAGCACACTTGGACTAGACTTCAGGGGGTGCCTATAAACACAGGTGTGAATACATGCCTGATCCACAGATTTCAAAGTGTCACTGAGATAACCCATTGGAGGGTCTTGGTGATGTGTGAATTAACAGAATGTGCCAATTACAGGGCAGCTAGCCCCACTGCTCTTATTATTAGTTAACATAATTAACTAAAATGTAATATAATATGAGTTGGCTTTAGTATTTGCAGTGACTCCCTCTTCCTCTTCCCTGGCCTGCATCTTTCCATTTTGAACACCTGTACCTTAGAATGTGTTAAAATCCTTACCAACTTGCAAGCTGATCTGAGCAGATTCTGGTAAGTTAACCTTTTGCAGAGTCTGTTGGTTCTTGCAAGTCACGGTCTCTGTCACAGAGCAAAAAGGGAGAAGGAGAACCGCACTTACGGCACTGTCGTCCATCCTTTCTCGTCTCTTCGTTTTGTGTGTTTCATAATCCTCCATGAGGGTCTGCATCAGGTTCTTGGGTCGCTGGGCTCCTGCAGACTCCTCAGGTGGAGGGTCCAAGTGTGAGGCAGGGCCTTCTGTGGTGGGGGATGGAGGAGGCTTGATCTTCTCTATCTTCCCTGCAATGACATGAAAAAGAACAACCATTTCTAAGCTGAGGACTCACAAATTATTTACCATAGATGACAGCTGGAGAAGCATTTTCAGCAAGAAGAAACAGTTTGGAATGAAGTCTATGAAACAATCTGCTAAATCAGGATGGTCATGGACTTCAAAAAAACTTCTCCCTCTTCCTGTAACCCACTACACCAGAACACTACAAAACCTTTTTACAAAACCACTGTTTACAAAAGTACCTGCTTGAAATACCCTGTTTCCTTCTACAGGATTTCTACAATTTGGAAATGTTTGTAAGATTCTGGAAAACCACAAGATGGTTTTTTTCGTGCTCAGCCACAATGCAACATGCAGGGACCACGCACAAGACATCCAAAGAAGGTCTCTTGTTAAACACAGCTGCCTTCTCTTTCTCCAGTGCTTTTTATCTGCTTTTGTAGCAAGAAAGGCTTTGGATCAATCCCTGGTGTTGCTTTTCCCTGCAGCTGTTTCCTGCACGTTTTGCAAAGTGTTCCTGTGGCAGAGCAGGATTAGGTCTCTGTCCTATAAACTCTTGGTTCAGATATGGCCTTTGAGTTTCCTTCCGGATGAAAGAGAGCCAGAGAGAACTCATTTTTCTCTCTGGCTGAGCCCATTGCACCCCATGGAAGGTCATTGTTTAGAGCACAGTGACCCCAAAGGCAGGTAAAAGGCACATGAGAAAAAGAGACTGCTGCTATAAGCTGCAGGAGAGTTCACAGGTGGAGAACCCTTGCTTCTTTGGGAGGGACAAAGCTGCCTTTCTCATCACCAGGCACTGACTTGGGGTAATGACCCACCATGTTCTGCTGGGAAGAATGAACTACAGCAGCAAGTCATGGGAATGATATATGGGGGTTCTCAGCTGTGACAGGAGAAAGAAATGCTGAACCAAAATATCATTTCCTTTTCCATGGGACCATCATCAACTCTTTAAAATAAGAGACTTCAGTGAATGAAAAAAAATAACATAAAAAGAGAAAAATACCCACTGCAAACCCCTAAAAATAACTGAAATAATCAGATGGATGATGCTGCTTTTCAGGAAACTTGCTGCTGAAACAAATGAAAACCCTAGCCAGTCCTTCAAACTGCAAAAAGCATCATGACAATTGCAGCCACTAGAGAGCAGCCTTGAAATCTCCCGTAAGAATCAACAGGATTTATTATTGAAAGAAGTGAGCCAACACTGCAGAGGTATTTTTACAAGAACTCCCCTTGCCAGGCTTTTTTCATTTCTAATCAGTGGTGAAAAACCCAGCATGATTAGTTTTTCATTACAGGCTTAATTTAAGATGGGCAGTGCAGTGATGAAGCTGGGAATCCATCCTCTTTGTATCACCCTACCAAAGACTGGAGGGAGAGTTTGTACGGGCCCAGGCTCTTCTCTGATTTGCATGTGGACGTGCTCCACAGATAAAAAGGAGTTATGCTGCCAAAGCAGAGGCCAACAGTAGGTCCTGAGCTGCTCAGCTGCACCCATGTGTGACAGCTTAGACACAGCAGGAGAGACTTGAAACTACTGTCACCCTGCCAATTAGGCCAATTGGGTAAAAAAAGAGTGATAAAAATGAAAGGCCTGAATAAGGGTCAGATATCTTGCCGTATTACTTTTTTCTTACAGTAGTAATTGCCTTGCATGGATGTACATAATGGAGGAAGAATGAGGCTTCTCAGATGTCTGCCCAACTTGTACCTTCTCCAGGGATACAGACAAACCACAGGATGCTCAAATCTATGGACAAGCCTAATAGCGGAAAAGAGATCCTTCTACTCCCCTTCTCCCAGAAAACAATGCAAATTGTAGGTTTTAGAGATTTCCATTTAAGAAAGGGGATACCTTCAAGGAGAATTGCTCATCCTGGACGGAAGGCCCATCAATTTTCATAATCACAGAATCAAAAAAAATTAATGTTGGAAAAGACCTTCAAAATCACTGACTCCGAGCTTTGTATTACATGTGTGTGTATATATATATATATAAAATAAGTATACAATGTATGTACACATATTATACATATGTGTATTTATATGATGGCTCCAGCATCCCAAATCTACATATCATATAGACATTTACTTTTTACTTAGAGATACTGTTGAATTTTTCTAAAGACATCTGCATAAAAAATTTTCAAAATAAGACATTTCAGCAGCACAGACTGTTTCAGGAAACCAGTCTGTGCTGGAGTCAGGGGATTGCTGAAGTACACAAAAAAAAAAGATCCCTCTAGTAAGACAGAGCCTCATTACTGCACCAGGTGAAATGTGGGCTTCTTTGCTCTTCCTGAGCACCAGGTGAGGAATGCAAATATGCAAAACCACAAACAAGCAAGCCGTAAATAAAGAACCTCTCAAAGATTCTCTCACTTCACAGACATCCTCCACTAAGGAGGGCATAAGAAAGCAAAGGGCAAATGAGCTGGGTTAGTACGTTGTTCAGGCACTGCTGGAAGTATTCTGCGGATGACCGATGAGCACTCCAGAGGAATCCTTGGGAGAAAATTATTAACTATCTTTTTTCATACGAGTGCCTATAAAGGCGTAAGGAAACAGCATCTTCCATAAACATTTCTGCTCTAGCCTTTCTCAAAATTCTGATTTAAAAGGAAGTTCATGCATATGTATTGTATCTGATCCTTATTGTGTACATGCATACAAGGCATTAAAAATTTTGCAATGACCTCAAAATATCTTGCCCCAAAGTTTCGGCTTCTCTTCCCACCACACGAAAAGTATCCTCAGGCTACGGCTGAACCTGAGAAGCTTCCTAAACATGGGTCTTTATTAGAGAAAAATTGAAGGGAAAAATGGTTTTGAGGCTGAAGTGGTTTCTCTGACAGAGGCTTGAGCTCCAGGGCTGCCACTCAGGGTAAGAAAGTCGAGAGAAGAAAGAAAAGGATAGCACACACATCGCTCACAGTTACCTACAGTTTAGAGGTATCTGACTGCTTGCATCTCTAAGCTGCAACTTCCCCACTAGGCTTATGCCACCCACTGAAATTCTCTCATTTAGCTCATCAGCTGAGGGCAACAGAAGATGAACATGGTGGGCAGTTCTCGATGCTTGTGCAAGTGTTTGAGTGACTGCACATGAGCTCAATGAGCCTTCTGCCTCACCTGGAAATCCTGTAGTAACAAGCACCAAAAAGGCAGATGTGGCAGCTTCCCAAAGTATCTCTCAGGCATGGCTTCTTTTGCTAGGTACTCCCCATCCCTCATCATGAGACAGCAGACATTGACAAAGGGTTTGGCTCCAGATGAAAAGCCTTCACTGAACCACTACCTCTCCTGTAATGATTTTCATACCTCATTTTGAGGAACAGGATTACTCAGAGCCAGGCACTATAGGAACTTAGATGCAAGTCCTTCACCGTTAAAGTTATTTTTAATAAAAGGAGTAACAAAAAACATCACCATGCTCACACTGGATTCCTCTCATGTCACACTCTCATCATCCTGCTCAAACTATCAGACAGCCCCAAATGCTCTGCCCAGCAGGGATGCTGTACTACCTGCACACTGCTGGAGGAAACCACTGTCTTGCTGTGCAGCTGCTCACATCCATGCCATGTTCAAGCAAAACAACACAGAAAATATTCAGATTTAAATAGGGCTCCACAAATATTTTGGGATCCATGATGACTATCCATATAGCAATACTCTGGCATTTTTTTTGGTCTTCCTTGAGTTTTCTCATGCAGGAAACCTGATTTTTCTGGGGGAAAATTCACATAGATTCTTCATCTTCACCTTTCCAGGAATGTCCTGGAGAAGGTCTTCTCCATGAACACAATCCACTGAAATGACTCTGTGTCTCAATTCAGTGATCTGAGATTGCTTCAAACCATCAACAAACAATTTTAAAGGATAAAACTGTTAGCAGTAAGAATTTATTACTAAGAGACCTTTTGGATTGTGCTGGGTGATTGACAGACAAACTGAGTGTTACCATCAGTTTTATGAAAGCTGCATGTCAGGGTGAGTAAAGCCAGCCTATTTGGTACCTAAAGTAATTAGCAGTTACTGCACAAATTCACCTACATGAATTGTGTTAATCTGCCACACTTGAGTTAAATTACAGTGCAGTTCATTGCAGTCCCTTTTTGTGTTTGTCTTTCTGTTGCCTATGTAAGTATCCACCTGGTTCAAAGCAATAAAGGGGAGGAGTGGTAATAAATAATCAGGGAACATCAGGAGTCCTAGTAAAGCTACTCTGCCCAGACCACCACCTAAAACCAGCCTGATTGTTAGGCCATTGCTAATAAAGTTTAGTATTATGTCTTCTCAAAAGATTGAGTATGCACTTCCACACTTAAGAATTAGAAACAGATTTTTCAAATTTATACTTGACCCCTTAATCCCTTTCTGCTGAGGTGTCCTGATGTTAGTGCCAATTCTTTCTTTGGAAAAGGCGATTTGCTGACAGAAAAACCTCTGCTTCTTCTTTATGATTATTATCATCAGTAATAGAATTACTATTATTTTTCTTTGTGAAACTAGATATACATACTACAGTACCAGACATGTCCTACAGCATATTCCTTACTGGGCCCAACTGAAGTAGGTTTCCATTTCTGCTCTGTATGTCAGCTCTGCTCTGTCTATCCTAACAGCCTGATGTTTGTGCCTCTGCTAAACTACATTTTGCCTTTTTTCACAAATATTGAAAAGATCTTGTAACTATTGAAAGGGAGATTGCTGCAATCTTGCAAGGGATTACATGGTATTCCTCCACCCTATTTCTAAGGATGCCTGCAGGCATTAACAGCAATATAGCTGGCTAAAGGGACAGCTAAAGGAAGAGATGAACTGAGGTTTATACACCCTCCAATGCTAAGGGTGCTGAGCTGATGTCCTGCAGCTGAGGGCTATGCTGAGCACATCTGCTGTTCAGAAAGCACCAAAAGTAGAAGAACTAAGAACTCTGGCAATGTTCTTTGTGGTTTTTTCATCAATGATATTCTTAAACACTGCCACACACTCATCTTTTCCTAGAAATTATTTCTTTGCTTTGTCACTTGCTGCAAATTGCAGTAGCTTGAGTCACTGGCTAGGAGATCCCAATTTTCTTTCTTGAACATATGGCAGTTGGACATTTAAAGGAAACTGTCCTGAATGATTCATTATAAACAGACGTTTATAATTTTCTCTAGAATGCAATTTACGACATTTTTACAGACACAAAGTAAGTGCCTTGTTGAATACAGAAAGCAGAAGTAAGCTGTTTTCCCAGAAGCTCTGTTAAAACAAGCATTAGTGTCAGCAGCCCATCCAACATCACTTCTGAATAAAATACAATCATTATCAGCCCCATTTTGAGAACTTTCAACTGCAGATGATGCTGGTTTTGAACACAGTCATAAGAAGACCTTTACGAAACAAGTCCTCCTAACTGATGTCTGTGGTACCCTGTATCTCACATCTTGTCAGACATTTCTGAGAACACTTCGGATTAGAGAGGATCCTTATGAAAAATGCTGTACTAGAGGAGTTATAACAACAGCATTTCAAAGAAAAGACTGGTATTTGCTTTCAAATTCGCTTTCTTTTTTTTTTCAAAAAATATGTGTTGAGATCATCCTCTTCGCAGAAGAAACAAAACTAAGTATTCAGTATTTATGTGCTACATAAAACTCAAAAGTTCACAACTACATTGAGTAATGGGCTAAATCTATATCTTATTCAAGCTTACCATGACTTTCAAAACAAAATGACTACCAGTAGCTTGAATTTACACCACTGGAAATAAAGACAGCATTTAAGTACTCTTGGTAAAATGAACACTTTTTCACAATGACCATGGTTAATAAGCCTTAGAGGCACTTGCAAAGCATACGCAGTTATATGGTTAATAAAAATCACTACACAGGAAGCAAGCCTGGTGTGTGTTTCTGGGGTTTTTTAATACATATTTTTTCTGCATTATGTTTAGAAGGCATCAGTGCTTGACATTATTTCTTGAGAAGGGGAAGGGGAAGAGAGATATGCTGTAACTGCTATGAATGTCAGCAAAAGAACCCAGAAACTGATCAGTCAAGAGGACTTCCACTGAATCTATTCAACATTTTGTTTGTGATGCCTGTTTAATTCAGTAGTGAATAACACCAGCTAAAATACATGGCAACTCACAGCCTTGCATATCATTTTACAAGACAAAGCTCATTAAGACCAACACCTCAAAACAGAAAGCAAAATTCACAGAAAAAGAAATCTGATTGATACCCCAAAATCTGCATATCTCCATTACTTTTGTACTTCCCTAATGATGTGCAAGAGAACACAATGCCAATTAAGGAAGGCCTTGGATGTTTGTCTTTCAAACAGCCACACAGCTGTAAAAACTGCTGCTGTGCTTCCTTGAAATCATCCTAAATTTTGGTGGGTGGTCTGAGCAGCACAGTGATGGACATGTCACGCTACAATGTGGCAGTGGGTGAATACAGAACGGGGTTTAGTAAGGATGATCAGAATCCCTGCACCATACTTGTGAAAAACCAGAACCTTCCACAGGTATGCTCATGGCTAGAAAATTAAGCTGTCCCATGCAGTTTCCAGGCAGATGAAGTCATCTGCCCTCCCACCCCTTGCAAAACAATGTTTTCATTAAAAGATGAAATAAAACTAAACTATACCTGGCCCTTCAGTCACAGTTCACTTTTGCTCTGATACTTTGGGCTCTTACCTGGTGCAGTTTTGTAAGACACTGTTCTGGTGGGCATGGGCGGTGCACTCTTCATAACAGGGCTTGGTGCCATTTGAAGACCCTGCCGCTGCCTCTTCAGCTCCTCTTCTCGTTCCTGAGCAGCTCTGATCTCTTCTTCTATCATTGACAAAGTCCGCTGTTTCCTTGACCGTAACTTGAAAGGGCCCACGGTCACTTCAGGCTCCTGTGTGGCCAGGATGGAGGCAGTGCTCCGAAGCTCCGCTGCCTCTGAATACTTGCTGAAATAGCTGACTTCATGCCTGTTTTCCTCCACATGGAATGGCTGGCTGGCTGAGTACACGGGTGACTGCTGCAAACTCTTCCCTTCCCTGAGACCTGAGTCTTCCTCTTTTGAAGTCTTTGGTATGGTGTCCCTTTTCTCTTGAACTGGTGAAGACACCTGGGGTGGCTCAAACATTGGGTTCTGATGCTCCTTGGAGGCTGGAGCCGGCCCAGTGCCGGCTGGCTTCTCTTTGGCTGAGACCTCTTTCTCTGCTGGGATTTCTTCTTCCTTTGGGTTCCCTTTATCCACCTGCTCAGCTATGGCTTGTTGGATGGCGTTTTGAACCAGCAGGCCAGCATGGTACTCCAGCTGGTCATCCATCAGCATGGAGTCTGCCAAGGCAGAGGAGGGCGAATCACAGCCTGGGTCACTGAAAGATTTGGAGATGCCTTCAGCCCGGCAGTCTGCTGGAGTTTCAGCCTGTGGGGTCTGTGGCAGAGAGAAATCTGCTAGAGAACTCTCCTGCAGGGCGCTCATGGTCTCATTGGAGGCACCACTGTCACTTATGTTATCCATGCTGAAGTCATTGGAAAGGGTCTCCAAGACAGTGGTATCCTGAGACCTGACAGACAAGTCATCCAAACCGGAGTCAAGCTCCTCTGGAGGCGAAGAGGCACTGCCTGACTTTGGTAAGTGATCTAGAATTCCCTGTCCATCATCTTTCACCATTGTGAAGACTGCCTTTGCACTCATGAATTCTCCATCCTCTGCCCACAGTTTTGAGGCTGGTGCAGCTCTAGAGCTATCAGTGCAAGGCGACTCTCTTGCTGTGTCAGCTGTGGTAGCCTGACTGCTTTTGTCACCTTCTTGACTACAGGAGACTTTCTGTGCTTTGACAGCTGTGGCATTGTTACCCTCAAGCTGTCCAGCTTGCCCACACACTGAAACGGGTCTTGTCACAGAGGACATCGGCCTGTCCACATATGGAGAATTGAGGCTTTTGTAGAAGGGTTTGATGGAGAACATTTTGGGTGTTCCTGACCGCCTTGGTGGGGCCTGACCCTGCGATGGACCTGGATACTCCATCAGCTGGAACTGCTTCCTGACAGCCGAAAAGTCAATTTGCTCTGTGACAATATCTTCTTTCTTGATATTGACTGGCTCTGGGGATACAAAGGAGCAGCTGACCTGTTTGGGAGATGTTGGTGCTGCACCTTGCTGCTGCTGCTGCCTCTCCTTGCGCTCCTTGTACTTCTTGTGAGACTCCAGATGCTCTTCATCCAGCTGATCCTCCAGGGGCTTCTCCTGAGGAGGGTTCCACCATTTGGCAGCAATGCTGGGGTTTTTCTTGACAGCCTGGCTTTTAATGAGTTCCCTTCTTTCTTTTTCAAGTTCCATCATTTCTTCTGATGGTCTCACTTTGCGGACTCTGTATTTTTCCTTCTCTTCTTCATCTTCAAAGAGCTTTGAGGGCTTTTTGTCTTCATGGAAGGCTCGCAGTTCAAACTTTGCCTCTTTCTTAAGCGTTGTAAGAGTTGTTTCTCCATCCTTAGAGGATCTTCTAGAACTGTTTGAAGAGGTGGGACTTCCTGGCACCTTCAGACTCTCCCTAGTGTCTTCTTTCAGTCCACCCAAGGAATGGCCATTAGATTGCAGGTTCTCATCTGTTATACTAGCTTCACATGGCTCAACCTCCAAGGATGCCTGCTTGTCTGCTACATTTTCTTCCCTTTCACTGGATACTGACTCTTTATTGACATTAGCAGATGCTCCTGAACCATCCACAATGGAGACTGCACTTGGTTCAGGGGACGATGTCCCATTAAATGTACTGTCTGCAGCAGAATCACAACAATTTGCCTCCAGCACTTCATCTAGGTATCGGATCTCTTTAGCAACTTCACTGTCCAGAGATTCATGCCTGTCCCTAAGTCCATTTCGGCTGGAAGCAGGGGAAAAGAAGTGGGTTGGATTGTCTGTGGGATGTGGTGAAGCCACTGTGGTGATGCTTTTATGTTCAGAAACTGGAACTTCAATTTCCATTTTCTCTTCCTTTGTAGCAAGCACAGTAGCTGGCTCCAAGAAATTGGCACAGTTTTGGTCTCTGTTTTTTCTTAACCTGATGTCATCCTCAGAGATTCTGGAAGATTTCTAAAATAAAAAAAGAGCAAAATTATGAAGTCTTAAAAAATTTAACACCTAATTTTTTGCAGAGCAAACACCATCTGGAAAACGAATTTTAGCACTTCTTAAAGTTGAGATTAAAGCATTTCTTCTGAGCATGGGAAAGCAAGGCAAACCATTAACACAAAAAATAGGAAGTTACCTTACCATATGCTGGAAAAGGTACTAAAACAAAAACAAACTTTCATTTAAGAATCTCCCACTTGCTTACCATCCTGACTTTGTCATTATTTCATGTCTATGTCTTGGTCTGTGACTAGGAATAAGCTTTGAATTTCTAAGTTAACAGTAACTTGGCAGTTTAGATTGCTCAAAGATTTGTACATGCATTACACACCACCTATCATTTGGTACCCTAAAACTGCTTTCCACACCTGAAGGAAATCTCATAATGCTTCTACTGATGAAAAGCATTACTGCCCGTGCTTTGCAGAAACAGATGCTAACGTGCCAGAAGAGTTGGTGATCCACACCAAGTCAGGAAAAATGATGTGGCAACGACAGGGCATGTTCAGTTCTCAGTGGCTCAATCCTGGCCACCAAACATGGAGTAGAATTACACGGTGCTGGAAAGAAATAGGGTCTTTCTCCATCCCACATGGAAACCCACACACAATTGCACTTGGGAGACGGGAAGCATCTGCAACTCCCATAGCATGAAGAACACCACAAGGAGCATGACAGGGACCACAGTCATGATAACCTCCGTCTCACTTCTTTGATCTGAAGTGCAGATGTACTGGATTCATGTTTCTCCCTGATGTGTTGCCTCTGGTCACAAGAAGATTATTGAAATAAGTGCTATTTCGGCTCATATATAGGCAGATTTTAATGGTTAAGCAGCCTAATGAACTTCCTGAGAGTAAAGTCTGAAGGAACTTCTGATTAAGTTTGTAATACGTCAATTAACTTCTCATTAATTCTATACTGCTAAAAGGCAAAAACAACTCAAAACACCAAAGACAAAGAGGACATTTTAAACATGGTTCTTCAAAAAGCACTTGCTAACTTCCTAAATCATGACAACCAGAAGTGATACATTATTCACTTTAACTCACCTTTTAAAACACAGAGGTGGTATCTGAGGTCTGTCTTGCTTTCCATATGTGTTTCTATGTGTGAGGCACTGACTTGGAAGGCAAATGGCATTGATCAAACCCTGTGAACTCAGTGGCTACCAACAAGAGCACCACTGTCTGCTAGTCACCCCTGCCTTGCTGTCCCTTATCCAGCGTGCTATTAATACACACAGCAGCAGAAGATGATCAACAAGGAGCACTTCCCAGTGACCTGAACAATCACATTGTCACTGGATTTATATAGGCAGCCAAATGCATTTGACACACCTTAAGGAATTACAGCCAGTCACCTGGAAAAGCTCCTTCTAAAAACACTCTGAAGAGCTTTCTGTTGAATTACCTAGTTGTACACAGTTCAAGACAACGTCAGCTTCAGCCATTAGATATTTTCTTCCTAACTGTGCTTAAACGTTGGAAAAATCTTTAAAAACAAACAACCTGCTTTTGTCTACATATATTACTTGACAAACTTCACTGGTTTTACTTGCTTCACTTAATCATTTTCTGTTGAATTTAGAAATATTCCAGCTGAAGTTTATAGCAGTTCTTTTCTTAAAGCATATTGTATTTTTCATAATTTAAATATCTAAATGTGGACAGTTTCTTATTTAGTCTGGTTAATGACATATTCAAGAAATCAGATGCTCTACAAACAAATACAGAGTGAGTATAAAAAGTGCTTACTTTTTCAAGTAGGCAGAGATGGAATGAAAGAATCATCAACCAAGGCTTCTTTTAACCTGAAAGGGCAAATACTGCTCTTGATTTGCTGGCAGAGCTCCACATACAAAATAGGTACTCAGGTGACAGGATTTAAGACTGCAATACCTTTTTGATATTTGGGAGTACATCTTCCCTGCTTGACTTCCTGGTGCAAAAAGGGGTATGGTAGCACCTACAGCAGTCTGTGCAAAGTGCAGTACTGATAGCTATCCCCTCTCACACACACCATGGGTATGCAATTATGCCCCCACTACTATTTGGTTCTAATCTGACAAATCAAAGCCACTAGTAATATTGGTACCTAACTACATCCTCTGTAGCTATAAAAATGTATCTTGAATGGACACAGAAAATCAGTTAATGAATATATGTTCTTCTGCCACTGAAACACATTTCCCTGCAGAGCCAAACCAAAGCCAAAGGGTGCCTTGTCCTGTGCTTCTTGTACCTGCATACCATGGAGCTGGAAATACACAACTATCCCAGAGACTGCATTCACTAAATCACGTCTATTTCCACCACTGCTCTAATGTGTGAACCACTCCCGTTCACATAATATTTGGATATTCAAGTTTGGTAACAGAACCACGGGCGCAGTTTTTTGCCTAAATCTCTTTGTCAGTAAGAGCCCATCCTCTCACCATACCTGCAATCCAAAACTCACAATTAAGGCACATGCATGTAATAGTCTAATCAGGGCATGGATTTGTGACAGCATGTAATTCTCAAAGTGCATGTGTCTATGCCATTAGTGTGGGACATGTAATTATGTAGCAAAACAGACAATTATGCAGTGAAACCTATGAGGAAACACTGGTTCTTATTGGAGGAGCCTTTCTGTGCTAGGGATTAGTAAATGAGCGTGAAGAAGGACTCCCAGCACAGCAGAGAAGCCAGTGAGGATTGCTAGGAGAGGAAAAAAACATGTTTAAAAGAACCACCCATTTTTTTTCCCTCAAAACATTCTGGCAGAATCTGGGGACAGCTCTGTGAGGCCATGGCAATGAAGATTATGCTCCAGACACTCCTGCGAGGAGCAGAAATCAATCTACTGATTAATTACTTGAAGAAGAGAACTGAGACAGCTAAGAACAGAAGCAGATGGCAAAACAAAGCTTTTCAAGACAGTCCAGGCCACAGCACCTGCGCAGGACAACTGACCCAGTGTGGGAAAATGGCACATGTTGGGGATGAGCCACCACGGGTGGGAGGAGGTTTGGAGGAAGGGGGCAGTGGTATACACACTAACCACATGCCTCAGCTGTTTGGCAGAAGGAAGGGAGCTTTCCAGGGGGCTGCTTTTGCTTCTCCTTGGTAAGCCAGCAGCTTTGCATTTGTTGCCTACAGGAAGAAGGCTTTTCAAAGCCTGCACCGTTACAAAGACCTGTGAATGGGAAAAGGGCTGCATTCAGACCTAATTGTAGTCAGCCATACCACATTCACAATGATGCCCTTAAACTACTCATCTAGACGCAGATTTTCCAGAAGTTGCTGTTATATTTACACAATCCCTGGATGTGTGTTCATTTTTTCTAAGTCAAGATGCAACAGGGCAGTTAGTGTCACTTCTACAATGCTGCTCACACTGTAGTAAACCACAGTTATTAGCAGCTTAAAAAATTATTAGCATATTTTCTCTTTGGCTGAATTCCTCATCTACAAAAGTGTAAGTGTTTGGGCAATCAGCTCTTTTAGAAGCAAAAAAATGTGGGTGTACTACTAGCAAGACCCAACAAATGTGCTGCCAGTGCCCTCCTTTGTTTGACACAACAAAACACGCCTACGGAAACAAGTGGGAGGCAATCCTTCTGAGTCAGACCAACATTCTTCTGAAGCACCAGTGGCAGTGGTGGGAAGGGAAAGGATTAAACAACTAAGAAATTTCATGGTTTACAAAAACCTGAAAGTTTCCTCATTGTGGGCTTCTACAATGACTCCAGCGACGTTTCAAGACAGCTTTTGATGCTGCTGGTCTCCTGGCTTCATTAGTGTTGTCAGCCTTCCATTTCTTCAGCTTTCTTATTCTTTTGGAGATGTCCTGTACTTCATTTGCTCCTTCTCCCCCTGCTTCACCACTGAACCAGTGTTTTGTTCAACCCTTTCCATTCTTCAATCTATCGGGGCCACCATACATCAAGCAGTTTTAGTAGTAAAACCTTATTTGCAGATGGTTTACTGACTAATTCACACCTCCTTGCTGATGTCAGTCATCTTCTCCCTCTTTACCTACTGTCTTGGCCTGCCTTTCTGATTGTCTTTTTTGCAATTAAGAAAGAAGCAAGTGATGGATTTGTTAGGAGATTGACTCTGAGAAACCTTCAAGAAAGCAGCTGCTTTCATTCACCTCACTCTTTTGAAGAACATAGTCACCACCTGCGTAACAGATGGAGCCAATCCCAAACACTGCAAAGAAACAAAAGTCAACTGAACTTCTGTGGTTCCAGACAGACACCTTGTCCAGAGACAAAACTCCTAGCCAGCAGAGCTATTGCTCCATGCTTGCTAGTAAGTCTTTGCAGAACTCATTTTCTTTAAAAGGATGGGAGGACCTGAAATGTTGCAGCTCTTAATGAAGAAGAAAAGCTACAGTTGTAAAAGGTGATAGCATCTATCTCTCACAGCCCATGTTCCCTACACACAATGGGTGCTCAGACAGCTGCCAGGATCCCCACCCCATCCCAGGTGGGAATGATAGCCCAAACCACTGCGGCAGCTCCTATCTCACAATGGCTCCTGCACTCCCGCCCTTAGCAGGGCCTCATGGGACACCTGTCACCCCATCCACCTCCAAAAATGAGGTGAACTCCCCTCAACACTGGAGGAAGAAGAATGTGCCAGTGGGAGCCTTTGCACAAAGCAGTCTGAAGAAACAGGCCAAACATTTGTGTTTTGGAAACTTCCTATTTGGGTGAGCTAAGAGAAAGCAGTAGCAGGGAAAAAAACGTCCAAAAAGATCCTAGAAATGCTGGGGCAGGGAAGGGGTGAAGATGATTATGTGGAACTCATCAAGGAAAGAAAGTGTTGAGTGTTGTCTCAACACCCAAAGTGTTGTCCTTCTCCTCCCATGCAAAAAGGTCTCCCTTTTTCATAGAGTATTTTACACCAACATCTAAAGTTTTTAAAAGTACTAAGGGAAGTGTTGTCCAAAAAATTTACAGGTTTTTGCTTAATGAAATAAAATTCAAGTTTCAGAAAGAAAAAAAAAATCCTCAAATCCTGTTGCCAAACTTTGAATTTAAGACATCTCAGGCACATGCTGACACTACCTTGAATGGCTCCATTCACAATTCTACTAGCACACAAAAAGCAAAACCTGGCCTGTTCCTCTCACAGTGCATTACACAGTGCCTTCAATACAAAGACTGAAACAGTATCTGGTTAGTAAAGTGTGTTCGTGTTGAGTGTCACAATGACATTCTCTGCAAGTAGCTCTCCACACTCTTCTGTGACTCTTCTGAGCTAGCCAGACAGCACAATATTTTCTTTGTGAAATGCTCGTTTGTTTCCTAAACATTTCAGAAATCACAAGAGTACATTCAAACGCAACAAAAATCAATGCAACTTCATACTACCTCCCCCTAAGAAGCAGTATGGGGCTCTTTTGGAATACAGACAGTAATAAGAGATGTGGGGATACAGTGCCAAAGAAAGTGCTTACTCGGAGAGCTTGCTGTGTGACGTTTTCTATGTGGTTTTCCTATTTCCTTTTTTCATGTTTTAGCAAAGAAGTTGTGATTGCATTCATTCAGAGAACACGTGAAAGGCTTTGCAATATTCTTTTAATTACATCTGAGCCACAGGCTTCAGCTTCCCCATGTGATACACTATAAAGCTCTTTTATCGAATCAAACTCCAATCTTCTTTTGCTGCTGTAGTAAGTTAAAGAGGGATAAAAATGGTCCAAGAATTATGACTACTTTAATGATAAAACATATATTATGTGATAGGAAATTTTAACGATAAGGGCACACTACTTTGATACTGTATTTTTCCGTATGTGCCTCTGTAGCTCCAGTATTTTTTTGTGCCCTCAATAATAAATAGGTGAATTTTTTTCTTGCATAAGTCAGGATCCAAATTTGTAACAAACCTTACTACTTACTACTAAAATTCCAGGGTACATAAATTGAAGAGGTATTCTACTGGTAGGAAACCAGCCGATCTTGTATGCCAGTTATTTTCTTTTGTTCTAAGCACACAGATTTGGTCCCTCCACGAAAAATTTGCAACCCTAATAACTACACTTCAACTAGTGCTACAGCAGCAAGAAAATTAAGTATCTTCCTTCTTTAATGCTTGTGCAGCTGTTGTAAAAAAGCAACAATAAAACACTGAGTTCTTTTACAAAATATTTTAATTCCTGCAAAGAACTGTAACTGCACAAAGCACCTGTATGGACAAAGTGATTAATTCACAAATTAATATTTAGGGACAAAAGACTGCTAATTGCTGAGTGAAAAGAAATACCACCTCTGATAAAGAAAAAAACAATTCAGAGTTTATCAGAGTATGATGGTTACACAGCTGGTAGTACGGAAAGCAACATATATTCAAGTGGTGTAGATGCAGATACTACTCTGTGTGGGGCTGGTTAGCTTTGCTATGAAAGCTCTGTTCAGTTTTACACAATCAAGATGCAAATCTGAAATTACAGGAAACTGTGATTAAACTCTCATTAAGAAAGTGCAGCACTGTTTGGTACTGCCACACTCCACATTCACACCCCATTTTCAATCAGCTGAACATAGGGAGAAGCAGGAGCTTGAAGAACTCAAGAGATCAGTAAATTGGTGATGATTTCAGGTACCAGAACCTGCAGTCAAAAGGCAGTTTTTGCTTTTCTCCTGTTCTCTGCACTGTTGGATTCTTGCAATATAGGTCAGCCTGAAAGTGCAACTGAATTAGAGCAGCAAATGCGTGCAAAAGAACACATTTCATCCAGAAAAATGTGTTTTTGTCTTCACTCTCATCAATTCCCACTTCTGATGCTCCTTTCACCTGCACAATTATTTCTACCTCAAATTAAAATGCACCAGTAAGTATTATTATTTCTCATGCTGCTTCACTCAGCTCCCTAGGATAGAAGGGACAGCACACCCTATGTGCAGGCATGGGAAACAAACCAATGCCACCGAGGGACTGCACTGGACTCAAGGTCAATACAAACCATGTTAGTGTGTTAATCAAGCACACCACCACAGATAGTTAGTACTTTTTAACCTTGTTCCGCATTTTTCCTAAGGCTTATTTTTCCATGGCTTTTCTCCAAAATCTGCTTTTGCTGAAACAAGATTGAATTCCAACAGCTGGGGTACTTGATTTAAAGAGGCTGTGGTGCTAAGTCACTTAAATTGGTAAGTATGATCTGAGAAGCAGCCTCCAATGCTGCCTAAGGAAGCACAATGATCTGGTGGAGAAACAAAGAGCATCCCATCCAACTAACACATAAGGAATATGGCACAGTTAGAAAACTGTCCACACCTGGCAGGCAATTCAATGCATGATAAAATCCTTAAGGCACAGAAGGAGAATTTCTTCTTCACAACTGAAGGTCACAGATCCTGTACTGTTGCACTTAGGGAGTCCACTTGGGTACAGCTCCCCACTCAGCTGGCCCTGGTGGAGCTGAACTAAGGGCTTGGCTGTTTAGTAGCACCCTCTCAGACTCAGCCTCTGGTCTGATGTTAAATGAAAGAGAAGAAATCCCAGCTGAGTAAGGGAAAGAAAAATGTTCAGCTTAACAGAGAGCCTAATACCGAGTTGAGCAGAACACAACTTCTGAATTTACGCATGAAAAATCAGTTTCACAAAATGCTACAGTTGAAATCTGCCCTGCACATGTCAGGATGGAACAATTGCTCTGATAAAGCATGATCTAATCCCAGCAGGGAGGGGAAAGGACACTAAACTAAGCCTTGCCCTTAATACTCTCTAACCCATCTAGATAATATCAGCACAAGGAAAGAGTGACCTTTGCAGTTGCTTACATGAAAAAGAATAGAGACAAGGGGAAAATTCCTTAGTCTTTTCACTGGGGGCACAGGGTTCCTGTTCCATCTAAAGAATGAATCTACAACTCTCCTACATAAATGAGAGATCGAGAAAAATACTGGCATGTTAATAATTTTGGTGAATAAGAAAGGGCCCTCCTGAGGAAGGAATTTGGGTTAGGCAGAGGCAGGAGGAAGGCAAAAAATGGAGGCAAAAGGCCACACAGTTCAGTTGCTTTCTGAACAGGTATTACGGTTGCTAGGAAAACCTGCTTCAATAGATGTGAGGAACAGAGATAAACCTGCCTTAAACAAACAAATAAGCTTTCTGAGATGTATTAGTATTAAAGTCTTCTGAGGATACTGTCTTTCAGCAGCTGGTACAATTCGGTAAATATTTCATAAATGGCAGCCTAACCTGCACTTTCTGAAAAAAGATACATCATCTCTACACTGGAGTTCTTTGACCACTTACTTTCTAGGGCAATAGAGTAGGAATTGAATGCTTTAACTGAAACAACCACCTATAAACCTCTGCCAATAAAAGACTAAGATTTTTCACTTTCAATTCTCTGTTTCACAAACGTTAACTGTTGGAGATCTTACTGCTTTTAACTATTTCCTAAAGCCTAATTAATACTTGTTGCACTTCTGAAAGGCATTGCTGTTCAACACCTATTGGAGTTTCACAGAACTACTGCCACAGAGGCTATGCTAAGCTAAAGGAACAAATTATGCTCAGAAATATAAGGCCAAACATCTTTCTCTGACAGCTGAAGGAAGTTAAGAATTACTGTTGATGTTTTGTCTTTATCAGTTGTTACAGCTGCTCTCATCCATTAGATTCAAGACCCATCACAGCAAAATCTCCTTAAATGAAGATATGCCTACATAACTGTGCTTTGTGCAGCGTGTCTCACCAAGTGGTAGACTGCTCTGCCAGGGGCACAAATGTTTATTCACTGTAAGCAGTGAGTCTTGGGAAGGTTACAGTCTGAGGGCTCAACTAGCCAGCAGGCTTAAGCACTCTACGGATTGCTTTCTTCCCAGTTTTTCAAGGAAATTGAATTATTTTAAAGCAAGAGACCTCTAAAACTCTCTACTGAGAGAGAGCATGTAGTGGCTTAAAAAGATCCCTATTTCGAATTAGCTGTACCCAAAATGTATTTTAGGCTGCTACTTCCAGACTCAGGCAAAAGCCCATGACTGCAACATTATAAAAAGAAAACTGAAAGGACATGAAAAAAGAGGATATCTAATCTAGTACTGGCTCAAAAATCACATTATGTAAGTGAAGAGGGGGGAAATATGATGGTGGTCCAAGGATATAACTGAAGTCTGCCATCGGCTGTGTTACAGAAGAGAAGTGGGAATAGAAGCCCCTTCCAACAAGAGTGGCACATCATGTAATTTAATTTTCTGGACGGTGCACGTAGAAAAATCCCCCTTCAAAGATACACATCAACAAAATTAAACTTGCTATCATTAAATGATGAATCCAATGTAGTCAGAATGTTGGACTTTGACACACCATTTCAATAAATATCCAGCAAGTAAGTAATATTTAACAGAAAGTCAGACTGCAGAGTTGACATAAGTTTTGCTAGTGAGAGGCCAAACGTGTACAGTCTGTAAGAAGGAGGATGTTACTAAATTCTTCACATGCCATTGCTGTCCCTAGGCTATAAATATGACGTACCATGTGAGTCTGGGGTTGTGAACAGTTAGCAACTTCATGTATGCTTTGCTCATAACAAAAACTATGCATTTTAATCATCTCACTATCTCCTGCAGAAGAATATTTCATTGAAAGTGAGACTTGCTGTTGTAGGTTAGGTTTCTTTTCTTTTGTTCCTCCATACCTATAGAATTTTTCCCATAAGCTGCTAAGAAACACTGACTACTGGGTACTTATGGGTTACTTAAGAAAACAAACAAGTGGCCAGGCTCGGGGAAGGAGGACATCTGGTTGCACTTCTCTCAGCTGGGGGAGTTCTCTCTCTGGAGGGACAGAGATACCGTGAGAGTGGTGCAGGTGGGGGACGTGGCTGGAGCAGCTGCTGGCTCTCTCCCTTGGCTTGGGAGGAGGAGGGTGGGAGCTGCTGCTTGGGGGAGGGAATTCGCTGCTGCCGGAGCCCAGCCCAGAGCTGCTTCTTCTGCCATGGGTGAGCCTCTGCTTGTAGGAGCAGCCACTGAACTGGGACCTTGTTAGCACCCACCTCACTAGAAGACGGCCCTGTCCCCATCTGCTCGGGTGCCCACGATCTCGGGCTGTCCCCCTTTGCCCTGCTCAGAGCCGGGCTGCCGCTGTCCTGCCCCCGCTGCTTCTTCGGCACTGCTCTGAGCTTTCGCTGCACTGTAGCCCTGCACCTCCTGCCTGCCAAGACGTCCTGTCGTTCCAGCTCGGTGCTCCTCAGAGTCCTGCAGGGACACCGGGGTCGGCTGCCCCAGCGCTGTGTGCAGCAAAGCCTCCCCCCATCCCTTCCCCTCAGCCCGTCCGCCATTACCGCGCCCCCCGAGCCCGCGCCACAGCGCCCCCTGCAGCCGCGGGGGAATCACCGCACCCGCCCTGCCCGCCGGGAGCCACCAGCGCCCCCGCTGGCTGTGACCGGAACTGCACCGGCGGGGAAAGCGCCCGCGGCCGAGAAGGGGTCACGGGGCTCCTGGTGCTGCTTGTTGTCAGTGCCGGGGTGGTGGTGTGTGTTCGCTTATCATACATACTAGTAAAGAACTGTTATTCCTATCCTCATATCTTTGCCTGAGAGCCCCTTAAGTTCAAAATTATAATATTTCCGAGGGAGGAAGTTTACATTTTCCATTCCAAGGGAGGCTCCTGCCTTTCCTAGCAGATGCCTGTCTTTCAAACCAAGACATCTGCATAGGATTTTAAAAAACATTTCTTATTTGGGAGAAGGCAGTTGAGAAACCCCTGGAACATCTTCTTTCAGCACCTATCACTTCCTGCCCCTTTGTCCCTGCTCTCCTACCCTCTTCCAAGCAAAAACTCATTACTCCTTTTCCTGCTGAAAAGGCACTGATTAAAATGACCTGCAGCATGTCTGGACTACATTAGGATATTGTTTGATTAAGGCATTCATTGCTTGCTCTTTTGGCACATAGAGAATTAAGATAACAGTGGAGGAAAACGATATTAAGTGAACTTGGTATTCCAGCTCAAACTATTCTGCTTTAAAATTCCTTCAGATTGCCCAGTACCGCAGTTGTGGGTTCTTTTTTACCTAATTACAAAATATTGAAATAAACAGTGGTTAATTCATTTAATGTTGGCAAGATCACTACACTGTTATATTAAGAGTTGCTGTATTTCTCAGACAATTTGCTAATTGATAGGGAATGCTTGCTTGGAGCTATTTTAAACAGTTATAAAAAGGCTCAGCATTAAACAGCAGGCAGCACCTCACATTTCTGTAGAAATGCAAGTTTGACACATTCCAGATCAAACTGCTTTAGAGAAGGGGAAAGACCACCCCTTATCAAAAGAGTATTGTTTACTAGCATATCACACAAGCAATAGCTTGGTTTTCGGTATTTGAACTGACTGCATGAGACTTCAGCTATGGAGTCTGCGTACCTAAAAGCCAAAGCACAGACTAGTAGGAGACAGCAAGTCATCTTGGCTTCCAGGTACTTTTCCCTAAAATACCCTTCCTCATTTCTCAGGAGTAAAAGAACGTGTTATCCTGGTGCACACACAGAGGTGTCAACTAAGTGCCACAGTACGCATCAAATGCCATAAAACCCAGGAATGCTGTGGCTGTGAAATGTGACTGCTCACCGTACTATGCTTAATTTCCTCCAGTGTTAAACAACTAAAAGATGAAGCTGAACAGACACACTGAAAGTGTCTGTATGAACTGAAATTTGCTCTAGTGTCAAGAAGGGTAACACACTCAACTAGTGGGAAATATACCCCTTCAGAGCAACTAAACACTCAGCCAGAAGATTTTGCAAGTGCTGTCTGAAGAATATAGACACCAAACATGCTGGGTGGTTTTCCCAGTTATCACGTGCACAGGATACTAAAGTATATTTTCTCCTAGGAATCAGTATCTGCCTGTATTACATCTAGTAGAAGGTTGTAAATTTCATTACTGCTCACAATGAACAAACCAGCTACAACAAATTCCAACAAATTCCACAAGTATCACCTGGAAAAATGGTATTTTAAACACACTTCCCAATATAGAAAGATAAAGACTAAGCATGGTAGATAATGTGCAGCAGGTCAGAAGCCTTGGCTTGCCCTTTCTATCTGTTTCTGTAAACCCTGAAGCAAACCCCAAACATGCTGTTTTCCATAAAGGCCTTAGGTTTTTTTGGCTTGTTAAATCAAATTCCTTCCCCAGCTCATTACAGTACTGTGATGTCACAGGCTAAGGGAGACCTGGTTTAAAAAAAAAAAAAAAGAAGCCGATACTCTAAGTCCATTCACAGAGAGTCCCTTTTAGAAAGAAAATGCCAGTTCACACAATTTAGAAAGAGCATGACTTCATTTAACCTGTAAAGGAGCCACCTCCTTAGAGATACTTTCAAAAGCAGTGTTGACAACAGACCTGTTTTCAGTTAGCATAAACTGAAGTTTACTGTTTTAGGTTTTTTGTGGTTAGGTTTGTTTGGCTTTTTTCCTGTGTTTTTGTTTGTTTGTTTTTGTTTTGTTTGTTTGTTTTGGGTTTTTTGGTTGTTTTGTTTTTGGTGTTTTTTTAGTTAGTTTTTGTTGCTGGTTTTAATTGGGTTTTTTTTCTTTATTCTATTTTTTTTAATTTGGGTTTTGCTTGGA
>VXBN01012181.1:81930-167276 GCA_013397395.1 Sinosuthora webbiana
GAAGGCACTCAACCTTCCTGTCCTAAGCTCAGAGTGGCTTTGGTGAGCCTGAAGTGACAGGAAATATGTGAGCCTTCATATAACACTTACTGTACTGTCTGCACAGTAGAGGGGTAGATATTTTAATACATAGTTACAGATTTTACAACCTCAGCTATTTTATTCCCTTGGATCATCCCAGAATTTTACACTATGAAGAGGGATAAGCATGCCACAGAGAAATAAAACACTCTATTTAAATAGAGTTAAACAGATTTAAAATGCAATTCCTATAGCTGATTATTGATTCAGTAAGAAGTTTAGGTAACCCTGCCTCATCTGTGGTCACTGAAGGAGAGGAAGGTCACAAGATATTGATCTTCTGTACTCTCCCTGACACCAGGCGTCTAAAGCCCCACATGCCTGGGAGGTCACTGGAGGACAGAGCTGTAACTGGAGCACTACCCAGGTGTGCAGGAGATGGAGCTCTAGACCCTTGTTTCATAGACTCATGGGAATCGTCCATTTGACTTGCAAATGCTCAGTTTTCACTGAACCCTAAAGGAGTTGCACTATGTAATGTGTATTTTTTTTTTTTTTTAAATGACCTGTTCCTCATACTAACTAGTTATGGAAAACATACTGGCATGTTGCAAGAATGAATGGGCTAATGGTAATGACGTGTGTTCAGTACAGCAACTGTAGCTTAGTAGCAAAGGCAGCAGATACACCGTGCTAAATCCTTTTCTGCTATACCTGGCCTCAGATAAACCAACAACCTTTTCCCTCTCAGAAATTCATACTCATAATTGCCATCAATTTAAAGACAGTTGGGGTTTTTCTCATTTTTTGTTGTTTGGGTTTTGTTTTTTTTTTCTCCTTAAAACAACAGCCCCACCCAAAAGAGCCTTAAGTTTATTTTTAAAAAAAATGTAGTGTTTTTGGTTG
The DNA here is from genome assembly GCA_013397395.1 of Sinosuthora webbiana. Lineage (NCBI taxonomy): Eukaryota > Metazoa > Chordata > Aves > Passeriformes > Sylviidae > Sinosuthora > Sinosuthora webbiana. The sequence continues at coordinate 82,858 of VXBN01012181.1, forward strand.
AAACAAAAAATTCAAACAGAAACTTGAAACAGCTGAACAAGAAACAAATAAAAATTGAGAAATCTAAGTCAAAGTGGTCCAAGAATACTTAAAAATGATTGCTTTTAACTTCAGAATGATTCATTTTAACTTCCTGAAGTGTAAAGATTCTTGACATATCTGAATTTTTAACCGACTCTTCTGCATGCGTATAAGCAGTATGCTTCTGACTCCCCATCATGCCATACCGAAATACAGTAAGTCTACAAAAATTGAAATGTTTTTCTCTCATAAAGAGTCTGTATTAGTATCAGAGATCTGTTGAACAATCAGCAAATATTATCTTCTAGATACATCAAGGGCAAGATTACAAAAGACAGAGTGCTGGCCTCAAGATCTGAGAAAAAAGGACCCTTACAAAGTGATTTACCTGCTTCAAAGTGATTTACCCTAATCTTCCAAACGTGCTGCACAAATGCACATTATATCCAAGGACTCTGGGTTTCACGTCTAAATATGTGTGCACGAAATGTCAGTGTAAGCAGGCAACTCCTGGTTTGGTTTTTTTTTCCTTTACATCTGAGGATCCTCAGATCTGCAGCATATGGAATGTTAGTGCTGAATGGTCACAAGATTGCTCCACCCATGCCAAGAGGCCACCACTTAAGGCAGATGAGGTGTGTAAAGCAAGAGCTCAACCAGTGAAAGAATATTATGTAGATGGCACCATGTTCTCTGCCACGGCCTTCACTTTGGAAGACTTCTTTAATCTGAAACAGAAGATTAAAAAACCTTCATAATACATGACGAGGCACTGAACGTAGGGACACAGCCTGTGCTGTGTTTCTGGGTGAGGCTGTCCCATATTTTCGCAGCAGTTTTCAATTTATGGTTTTGGTTCAACACAAATTCTTTAAAAATGTGGCAGAAGCAGTGATCTGCAGTGTTATATCTCCTGATTAAGTAGTAACAAAATTGCAGCATTCACAATCCCTTTTAGCTACCTCAGGCCACAGATACTTCCCTATCAGCCCAAACACCTTCCCACACTGGAGGTAACTACATGACTTGAACAACAGGGTCATTGTTACAACCTCGTAAACGGCTAGTTATGCTCTTTTAACACATGGGAAAACGGAAAAAAGAAAAAGGGGGAAAAAAAAGGGGGGGGGGGCGGGGAGAAAAAAAGCAGTGTTCCTCTTCATGGAAAATATACACAAACTTAATATAAACCAAACAAATCCTCTTGTGCATCCCTTTCCTATTCAGGAGTAAATACCTTACCTGACTTTCTGAGTCTGTTGGACTAGCATAGCATCCTTACATGACTATTAAATACAAGATGTGCAATTGCAGAAAAAAAAAATCAAAAAACAAACAAACAAACAAACAAACCCAAGTATCAGAACTCTTCCCTTACCTCCTCCTGCATCAACAGTCTTTTCATGACACACACCTCACTGGAGGAAGCAATATTCCTCTCCTCTCTGTGACAGCAAAGTTGCCTGCATGTTTGGGAAGGTCTGACAGGCCAAGAGCCACCATTTCTGCACACTATTTTTAAACACAGGCATCTCTGTCTGGGACTGTAAAATGAAGAGTGCCCCAGAAGGCTGGCTGCTTGAAGCAAAACTGGTGCTTAAGCATACAACCGCTAGAGTTTACTAAACATTTTAAGAATCTCCTTCTCATTTTTAGTACCTTCTTTAGAAATCTACCCTTACCAGTGGAGGATTAAATACGGATGGCATATTTAATCAGAGGGCATCCTGTGCAAGGAACTAGAGCCAAACAACAAAGATACAGGGCATATAGTAAGGCCCTTAATGCCAGCCTGTTACTTGCTGGTTCAGTGCTTTTTCTCTTTGATGTGAATTGCTCCATTCCCCAGACTTCTCTCCATGTAAAACATTTCTGACCTCACTATATAGTTCCAGAAGGATGAAGAGATGCAGGGAGCACATCTCATGAGAGGGGAGGCAGTTTTCTGAGCAGGTGCCCATCCACCTGTGATGCCAGTCCAATCATGCTTGCTCACAAGCTAATTTTCAATTTTTGGCAAACACAGTTCATAGCAGAAAGGGAAGGCAGTTTGACAGAATTCCTTTTTGCAACAAATACTTTTAAAAAATAAATAGCTTTCTTGGATATTGCCTCATGTTTAAGGGCCTATTTGAAAACAAGCAGTTACAAAGAATTTAATCTGGTGAACAATCTTAATTGTTCTTCCTCCTCCTTCCAAGGAAATCACACACTTTAAAACCAAAGGCCAGTTTTATTTATTTTATGAATACAAATTGGCTCTGTCACTTTAATTTCCCCTAGTGCTATATGCAGGCCTCACATTTTTACAAAGAAGAACAGTATGAGACAGAAAAAAACCCCAGGTGCTGAGATGGGCAGTATGGACAACATGCTCACAGCTCAAACCTCTCCTTTCCAGAGAGTACCCCCCACCTTAAACTCATATTTCAGACAAAGTCTTGACTGCTGCTGTAGCAGCAGGAGAATAACTGCTTGTCATGAATTAACCAAGGATGGCCACCAAAATAAATTCCAGTAGGAAATTGTCACATTAAACCTTGATGGGCGAGCAGAGGGCTCTTACATTTCACTAGTGCTTTGCATTTTGCAGTGAGGAGGTGCAATGCAGTTGCTTTTTGCTGCCCACTTTCACAGGGGAAGGGATCCAGTGCCATGCTCTGATGCTGCTTACTGTCAGGGCCATGTCTTCTTATAACAGAAAAAGACTACAGCTTCTTTGGGAAAAAAATGCCTCCAGTGTGTACTTGTACTTACATGAATGTCTATCATGCTGGCTGCTGGGTTAGGTAACCTAAGTAGGAAACCTTTAACCCTGGTGGAAACAAAGAATTTGTGTTCAACCCAACCCCAAGAATACCTGGAGGTCCTCTCTTGAGGCTGTCTGGATTGAAACTCATTTCTAGTGCTAAAACTGGTCTTCATTCATATTTCCATGCTGAACAGGTAAAACTTCTTAAATGGCATGTTCACACTTGACTACTCTGGAAACTGGGGCTTTGGGGGCATTCTCCATTCAGAAAAAAAAGTGGCACATGGCATGTTTACTACTCCCACCACAGCAAACATAAAGTATCTTGTCAAAATTACCAGGGATGGAGCCATAAATGCCAATCAGCTGAGAATGCTACATGTCACAAAAAGATGAAGGCTTGAAAAACAAGTAATGGTTGTACAGCATCCCACTTACTTCTTTCCCTCAAATACTGACAGTTAATATTTAAGGAGCTGTTCATCTCCTTACCTGCTCTCGCATGCAAACAAGGAATTGGAAATGAAAAACTATTTAGGTTTGCTGCAAGCCACTTAGAGGGGGAAGGACTTCCTCTTGTCTCTTCTCCACTTTTTCAGTACTTCTCAAAAGCACTGTCTTACAGACTTTTGTTGTGGTTACTGAGGTGGGTGAGAACTCCTCAAACTGTGACATCACATGTGGCTACTGCCAACACCCAGTGTGATTCCTGTGGCTATGTACTACAGTCACTTCACAGTAAACTCTTCACCTCCACTCTTCTGAGGTTTAAAAGTCTAAAGCTTACTTAAGCATCTCTCACTGGAGGGGTATACAAGCAGATGAGTGCCCCCTTAGTCTTCAAGGTCAGATAACCCAACCTGGCCTGACCTATACACAGTAGGAGTAGGAAGCCAGTCTGCTCTGCTGAAAGCCATATTTAGCTGCTTCATGTGTGGACACAAAAAGGGTAACTGAGCAGTCCTCTGTCAGCTGCCCGATGGGAACCGTCCTGTGCAGGCTCTTGCCTCTCCCTAAACACAAGGTAATTTGAAGACGCTTCCTCTGGAACGATTTGAAATGTTGTTAGCACTTCAGATGACCTGTAATCCTGCATGCTGAGGCTGTTTCTCAGGCAAACACACAAGACAAGGAAAAACACCCAAAACCAAAATAGTCCACAAGCACCCCAGTTAAAACAAGCAATTTATTGTGGTAGCAAGGAACCTGTGCACAGTGTTTGTTTTGATTTGTTTAGATAAGGTGGCTGGAAACAAAGATCCTCAGGAATTTTGAAAAAGCTGATAGAAAAATGTTTGTTTTAAAACAGACCCAAGTGTTTAGATAACTGCCAGGCTCCCAGTCTTGCAAGCTGGAGTTATGCTTCTTAATTTCTATTAACTGAGGCCAAAATCTAAAGCTTTTTAACTGTGGTGCTGTCTTGCAAAGTTACATGTCCTGCACTGGCAAAATAGAGAGGAATGTTCAGAGTTATGAGAAGCATAATTTTTTTGGTGGAGTAAAACTTCTTCCCATATGGTGCTCTCCCAGGTGCAGAGTTGCTGTAGCTTTGAACAGTACTTTAACTAAACACATAGAAAATTAGAAAGGAGAGATCTCAATAGCCTAGGAAAAACCCCAAACACTTGTTTGCAATAACAGCACCCACTGCTGTCTGCCATCTACCTAAAGGAGATCAGTAAGAAGCACAGGACAGCTTATCAACATAAATTGATTACGACCAGTCTATTACAAACCAAGATTAACACTACAAAATGTCAAACATCCCCAAGCTTAGAAAAGATGTGTGTATTTCAAGTTGCATTCCATGCTTCTTTTGCTGTAATTACTCAGCTGTTATTTCTTCTACATTAAATATTGGCAAGTTGGTCAAAACACACCCAAGTTTGTTCTGTAACAATTCATTTGTTTCATTAATAGGGTAGCTGTCATTTTCTTAATAGCGTTAGCTCTCTTTATGCCACAGCAACAGTGGCAGCAATAAAACTACTTTATGTCAGGGAAAAGACCCTCCAGACTCTTTTGCCCTGATCTCCTCCGTCTCACCCCAAACCCTGAACCTCCTGCCCTTCACCATCATCCAGCACCAGCAGAGTGTTCAGACGGAATCCTGCACAGCACCACGACGATGCTGGCTGGCCAACTGATGTTAAGTTTCTCCTGTGACAGGCAACAACTTCTGAGGCTAAACTTTGCCAGAGCTTTGCATTTGCCTTGAAGAACTGCTGAACACAGCTTAGGAGATGCAGGCAGGCCATTTCTGGTCTAAAAACACACCTTAAGCTCATTTCATAAAAACTTTCAAGAAATCCATATTCTTACTTTCCTATGACTCCAGAAAGATGTGGGAAAAGCAAACACAAGGAAGATGACTACTGGTCACAGCTTAACTCTTAGACATATATCGGTTACCAACACAGAATGACGCCATCCAGCAGGACTCCACACAAACAAAGATAAGGACTGTGATACTTAATCAAATGAGCAACAACTTTGCAGGAAATGTTAAGGCATCTATAACTGCAAAAGAAACAGAAGCATGCATTCCCTGGTTACAGTGATTTTCTAGCATTTAGAGACAATTATTTAAATTTTTCTAGTACTGTCTTACTGATAAGCTTGTGTCAGATACTGGTTTATCTTCCAAGTCATTATAAATTTCCTCTAATGCTCCCTGCTATAAAACTAAGCTTCACTGAATTGATGACAACGTGCAAAGAAGTGTAGATACAACTGCAGCATAATATCCTACATAAATTCAGCATTAAAATTTAGCTCATTCTTCAAGTAAATATTTGAAGAATTAATAATAATTAATTTCCCTCTGAGCAAGTGAAATGCTATACAACATGAATTCCCCTGAAATTCAGGATTCCCCTGAAATTTCACTGTGTTCTGAGACACAAGATTCAACTATAAAGCTAAGCAGGAGAGAACAGGAATGAGCTTGCTGACAGTAAACGCACTGAAACAAGCACTGTGTTCTACTATAAGCACATTCCTCCTGATGCAATAAGATTTTCTTACTTAAAAAAATGCTAGGTTGGAAACATCTGAATATGGAAACATTTTGGAGGGGGAGGTGAAGAAGAATGCTGAAGGAGATTTACCATAGTGAGGCAGAAAACCCTCATAAATACAAGACATTCCCAAGCAACACAACTTTTCCCAGGACAAGGCAAATGTTCAAGTTCACAAAAATGGAAGAAAAGGTAAGACACCCTGAATGTCAACACATGTGCATACAGGCTAGCACATACTTAATTGTGAAGCCTGTCTGAAACTCTGAAACTCATGGGCACTTTAAAGGAAATATCAATTTGAATAAAAGATGTATAATGACAAAGCTTTTTTAAAAGAGGGCTACAGATCTCCTACTTGTGTGATAACTGATTAACTCATAAAGGATGTGGAAGAGCCCATATTTATTGGTAAGAATGTTACATGATTTCTTAATGAAGCCATTTTCATTTTTTAGAAATTATCCTCCTGTAAATTTGTTTCTCCTAATTTAAGAACAGATGGTGAAGACCTTTCTGTAAATCTGTATTCCTGTGTAAAATAGAGAGCTTTTAGGACTGTTGCTGACAGCCTACTGGGCAGCGTTGCCATATTTGTCAGTTTCTTGTAATTAGAGATTCAACATATGAATTAGGCCCTGTACACAGACCGCGCAAACCGTTAAGTATTGACAAACCTCAAATCTTACCATACAAATACTGAGATTTTGGCTGAAAGTTTACCAACCTCAGAATTATCTGGAGCAACTGTTACTCTCCTTTTTCTTTTTTTACAGGGTTGATTTTCTTCACACTCAGACTTGCCTACATCTTTTGCCAAGACAAAAGGACATTGCAGCAGTTCATAGTATAGTAACTATATACTATAGTATATGGTATATACTAGTATATATGTATATGGTATATACTGGTAACTATAACTGTATATAGTAACTATATAGTTACTATATTTAGTAACTATATAGTAAATATACTAAGAACACACACTGTCAACACACAGTGTTCATTACGAAGCTCTCCATATATTGCTAATGCTCATTACTTCTGCTTGCAAAACATAGTAAATGCAGTTGCAGCAGTCTACACTGCTTGATGCAGGAGATGAGAAGACATACAGTGACTCCCTGGCTGCTGGAGCCTACCCTCCAAGTGCTGTGCCCCATCTGCTTGGGGCTTAAAGCTACATCTTCAAGTCAGATTAATGCAGAGTTCACCACTTGCCAACTGTGCGGCCGACCCTGAGACAACAATCAGTGACTCGAGGCCTCCCATTATTTCTGTCACTTAAGACTAACTTCCTCTTGGCCAGCCTTGAGTATCACAGATGCGCCATGGGGGACATCTGCCAGAGGCCTTCTTTGCTCCATCACTGCTGAGAGACAAACAGCAGCTGCTGCCTCTTGGACACTGGAGAACTTGGAATTATGAATCCCTATGTTAACTAGTGTGTCTGAAATTTCTCTGTTCTGAGCTTTTTTTCCAGAAAGTTTTCTCTTCCTTCTTTTGATCATTGATATTCTTCAAGCTTCCCCTTCAGTGCCAGCTGTTCCTCGTCTTCCTCCGGCTTCTTTTATCCACCACCTACTTGCATCTTGATAAAAAAGGTCATGTAAGCACATCAAGCGACATTCTTTCCATGTAGCTTCTTGTAATAGCAACATGCTGTGGTTTGAGCCCATTCACCCCACCTCTGCCCAAGCTGACTTTCACTGAGGTTCTGTGTACGGATCCCACTCAGAACATAATGCTGAAACACAGCTCATCAACTGCCCAGCAGTTTGCCTGCCTGGCCTTTTCCAGGCATTTACAGATCAGCCTCTCACTCTAGTCAAATATCAGCACTGAGGCATTTGTTTTTAATTCCCTCCTCCTATTACAATAATAGCAACAATAAAATCAACCCATTATGATTTCCTGGGCTCAAATCAAATGCTCAGCAAATCAGAGCTCTAACAATGGCAAGAATGCAGGGTTTTGGAAAGTAATTGCAAATGTTGTTCTAGCCTGTGTCCCCTGTCTACAGCTGTCTGTAGGAGCAGTGAGAGGCTCTCTGCTGCAGCATACACTCAGGAATTGCAGTAATCAACCTGCATGTAGAACGAGCTTGTCCCTTCCTCTTTCTGGCACACATATCATCTGTGTATCTATGTATCTATCTATGTCTCTCTCCCTCTCTCTCTCTCTCCATCTCTCTCTCTCTCCCTCTCTCTCCATGTTTAGAGGGAAACAGACAGGAAGCAGTTCACACTGTGGTAACTCTGTGGGGACAGAGGATGACTTTATCCTGAGTTTTATCTCTTGCATCTATGCACATAACAATACATGCTATCTCATGGCAAGTTCTAAGCCAAGGAAAGGCTGCCCAGCTCAAAGTGTCTTCCAAACCTATACTACTGTATGAAAAATTGTACACAGGCAGCTGGAGAAACACGGGATGTACTGCATTTTCATATATTAAAGTATGCAGTCTGGAAAGTGCAGGCAAGAAGAAATCCATAAAGTCATTCTGTCATTCTTTTACAGGGATGATGGGCAGAACAACATCTTGTGTATTTCTAGTCCCACCACACAATACCTCTTACCACACTGTAAGCACTTATGTGTTTCACAACATCCCAGGAAATTACCTTAATTTCATGGAGTATTCTCAATCAGTATTTTAAAAAATATTTTCTCTAGCATATCACCCTCCTAGTCCATTTTACAAAACTGTGGACATTCAGCCATTAAGGCAGTCATCAAACTGGGACAACCTAAAACTGGGGAAATACTTTAAAAAATAACAAGCATTAAGCAGCCTGCCAAATATATGACACACGGCAAGACTTGTGAATTAGATGGCAGGGCATTAATGCCTGAGTATGACACTGTACCCAAGATGCTGTAAAGGCTCTAAGATTTTAGCCAGGACCTGCTGGTGAATATATCTGCGACAACACCTCCTCTTCCTCCAGTGTAGTTGTCCTTTCCCGTAATATATAGCATAATCTGGCCCAAAATGTGACACAAAACTGTAACATGGTTCAGGAGGAAAGGCAGAGCAGCTTCAAACTCTGGAAGGAAGAGATGGATTACCACTCTGTAAATTACTTGCAGAGCATTACCAACTGAAAGGTAGCCACCAACACGGGAAAACCATGTGACTCCTCCTGTTATAAGATTGTTACTTAGAATGAAATTCTGACAAAGTTGTCTATTTTGAAACCTCCTCCCTCACTGACAACCTTTCTTCACACAACCATAGGGAGGGCAAGGATTGCTGCCAGTAAAAGAGAGTGTGGGGATTGTGAGAAATTTCTTATGACAGCTTCCCTTTGTCTATCAAACTAAACACTCACACTGCAATCAGTCATTTTTGGGAGGGGGTTTATTGATCCGTCTTCCTTCCACAGCTGAACAGATACCCTCAGAAAAGGCCAACAGTGTAACCATGGAGCACCCCAAGGACACCACTGCCTTTCCAGGATCACAGCATTAGACCACAGATTGGCTTCACTTTTATTTCTGACTGCCACTTCTTTGAATGACTGGGTAGGAAACAGGGCTTTAGCTTGCTTGAAACAGTTAACACCAAGATTTATCTTGCATTATTAATACATACTGTAAAAGGACTGGAACTGTAATTACTTACACGCTGAATGCCTAAGGTTTGAATATGAGCTGTTTGATTGGTGTTTGCCTAGCTCTGGTCTGAACAGGATTCTCTGGTCATACAGCAGATTTGGGGCAAACCTTGGCTGTTTATTTTCTTGGGAGCAGCCAAAGGGCCCAGGGAAGCGACTCGGGGACTGGCAGCTCTCCGCTGAAGCAGCCAGCCTGCCTGCAGCTTCCCTTTAAAAACTCCTTCCCCTTGCTGTAGGCTCCTAAAAAATGCTTAAGCACCTGTCTAACTTTATTGCCTCCAATTGGCTTCTATGGTTTTAATACAGAAGAGCTTAGAAACTCAGGATGCTGGGAAAAATCTCAAGCTGATTTTCACACAAACAAAAACATTGCAGCAATCCCTGCCTGCCCCCTACCCCCTCCCTGCCCCAACTGACAAGCTCGTTCGGTGGTTTCCCTTTCTGACTGACAAGTTAACAAGAGCTTGGTGCTCAAAAAGAACTTTTATGAGAAAAATAAAAATGTATTTTATGTTTCTTTTTACGTACTTTGTAACTCACAAAGTGACAGACAGGAGAGTTTTGTATGGTGAATATCATTTATGAAAACTGACACATTCAACATGAGACAGGGACCTAAATTAGTTATTGTAACTGGAAAAATAAATACAACAGCTAGTCTCAAAACTGAATTTGTATTCCTTATGAGGACCTAAAACTGGCAGTACTCATCATGTGAGAACTCTGACCTATAAATAATCTTGGCTTAGAACAAATGAACCTTTTTGCATAATGCATTACAGTTTTCTGGCAGAACAAAAAATAACACCAGACCAAAACGATGTCTAGTTTTTAAGGAAAAAACCCCAAGCCAGTAAAGCTGACCTCCAAAAAAGGAAATGTCTAATCTACAAGTGCAAGTATCCAAGCATGTCTCCAACCCTTCTCATTCCTTTTAATAAGAGAGGAAACCAGGCCACCAGAAGTTTACAGACTAATGCAATTACAGGGTGGCTCAATAAGCACTGATTTGTCTGTTCTCTGTCACATGCAAGATAAAGTTATGCTAACAGGTCTGGCTTTCCTTTCACAAACCTATATACTTACAAATCAATCACAATGGATGTTTTTCAGGAGGGAAATAGCAATCAGTTGTTTGCAAATATATGAATGACCACTTCTTAAAGCTATTTTTAAGATCCATTAACTAAATAATTGGATTTACCTATAAATAACAAATGTATTTTCATCAGATAGCATTTAACATTTCTTACATCACAGGTGAAAAAAAATCCTCTTAGCAGTATTAAAAGGCAAAGAAAATAAACTCATAATCAGAGCACCACTTCAGAGTCACCATGAACTTTGAAAATTCTGTGAATACAAGGACACAAGTGTACCATGAAAAAGTCACTCGCTGTAAAAAAAGGCACTTGAAGAAAAACCAAGTTGTTTTGCTGTTTTTAAGTGGGATGAATGTGGGAATCGGCCTCTCTTCTGTAATGGTGAGCAGCAGTTTGCACGTGGACAACAGCAGAGATCTGGACCAGCTCCAAATGTACTGAAAGCAGAGCTCATTTGTTTTTAGGAACCACAAACATAATAGACCAGGCCATTAAAAGAAAAATCCTGGAATCCTGATGCTTAAAGTGAAAGTCCCAGAACTGGTTCCTGACATTTTTTGCTAGGACAGACAGATCTAGACTTTACTTATATGTCTACAATCAGATCTGAATGCCAAATTTCAAGTATTCAACAAATGGCAAATTTGGGGTTATCAGTTTCCCACCAAGAGGAAAAATAAAACATACACTAGAAGGCAAATCCAATCACTAACTTAACATCCAGTGCTTAAGAATCTCAGATTCTGAAAAGAAACAAGTAAAGTACTACTTAATTTTCATCACAACCTATATAGGAAAGTTGCCAAGACTACTTCAAGAGTTTGCTGATCACTGAATCTGAAGCACCCATGCCACAGTCTGAGGGCTGACATTTCTCCTAACCAAGGACCATCATTACTCACATTGTTGACTACAAGGGAAAATACTCAGCTTGCAAAAGGATAATTCAGCTTAACCCAGGCAGGACCTGAGTGGGACCACTGTGTTGTTCTATGAGGGCATGGAAAAGCATCCAGCTGATGATTTCAGGAAATACACGTGGACAGAGCATTGCTGAATAAGTCAGCTAACCAGAAATTACCCAAAGAAAATAAATGCCTTCTATTAGGGAATTGTGAACATCTCAGCAACTAAGTAACAACATGGCAAATGTGCTTATCAGTGCGTTAGCACAGACATATTTTCTTACCAATTAGCATCTCAAAAGCGATAAAGAAAGATCATAGTTTTCTGAGATGATTCGACAATCATTATAGAAGCACTGCCCAAACCTGCAGCATAATTAAGGGCATGTCTTCAAAGCAGAGTTCGCCCAGATTCACACCTCTGTATTGCATCCCCAGTCACCACTCCGGTTTGCACACAGACACCTCATTACTGGGTTTGGGAGAAGCGCCCTTCTGGCCTAGTAACAGGCTGGAGTCCACATGGATCCTGGATTCATCTTGGAACTACTGCAAGTGGCTGCCAATGGTCCTCATCTAACCCTAAATATGAGTCTGCATGTGTCTATGTCAATGCACGTGCCAATTTTGTAGTGGAAATGGTAATATAAGTACAGCCCTTACCTACACTGAAACTGAAAAAAGAATTCTTAACCAATGCACTTCACCTTGACCATTTCATCAGGGAATCTGATTACTGCTCAGAAGCTCTCAGAACAGCTCAGATGGGGACCTCAATGTACTAGATAATATTCTACTTTTAAAACAGCAATTATAACCTGGTCACAGCCTCCAGTGAGAGCTTAGCAAAGATATGGACACGTGAAGGCAGGCTGCAATATCAGGTGACAAGAAGATGAAAGCAGTATGAATGAAAAATGGAGGTCATGCACATGCCATCAACATTACTCTTCTGAACCACAGGTGTGTGCTGGCATCACAAGGGTAAGTCTTGAAGAAAAAGAGCGGCAAGGATTTTTAGATAGTTACACAGACTGTAATTAAAGCCATAAGCCAGAATTTCTTCCAACCTCACAGGTTATGCAAGGTAAAAAAACAAACAAAAACCCCTCCCAACCACTCTGCAATCTTCAGACAAAGCCTATCCCTCAGAGGAGGAAGGAGCACAAGACATTTCTCATTGCACTGGGGAGTGTTCAGGGAGACCACGAGCAAAATAATGCCTATTTTCCAACAGAAATATCTTAGCAATGATTATAATTAATGAAGAAAAAAAATTATTAAGGGCTGTGATTAATGCTCCCTTATAGGACATGTGGAATCAAAACTGGATGTTTTTCTAAAAGATAAGCTGTAATCCAAACAAAAATCAATTTGGGGAAATCCACTTGTCTGTGTCACAATGCCAGTCATAATGGGATCACAGCTGATACTTTAAACTTTATAATCCATGAATATAGTGAGTCATGGATATCAACAGTACTGTTCCTTCCTCCAATGAAGTGTCTGGTGATATGATGCCCAGATGTGGGTGGGTTATGATTAATGACATATTTTACTGTGACTTTGTTCAAGAACTTTTTTCTCTAATGATTGCCATGGCTTGGACAAGTTCAGTTCTTTTTCCAGAAATTATGATTCAGAAACTGACTTCAGCAACAGCTCAATGTTTTTGTATTCATATTCACGTATGCTTTCCCAGCACAACATGAGCAATGTTCTAATGGGAACTGAAGACAAGTTTTAGTTATTTAGAATTTGTACCAAAATGGCCCAGAATACATTTATGAACACATAATCAGAATTCTTAATCTAGTGCCAGAAAACAGCAATACAGGTACACAGCAGCTCAAATGTAACCTGAGAAGGGGCCCTGAAAGTCTTTCTCACTGAAAGAGGACAGTGAACACGGTGGACAGCTCAAACAGATTAGAACACTTCTGCTGGACTGCTTTTGTTTACAGGTCTGGCAATCTGGTGGTATCATCACTCCTTTCCCCAGTTTATCTCATTCCTTTCTTCGGCAATCACTAGTCTCTTGGTCATATGAAAAACAAAGGGCACTGAGAGCAGACCTGTCTTCCACTGGGTCAGCATCAAAAGACTGAAAACTAGGAAGGGAAAAAGAAGTTGAAGAGAACTGGGAACACTTTTGAAAGGCAGAAGGGCATCACCTGGGAACAGAAACAACAACCTAGAAGTGGTTTAAGTGTAGTGTGCAGCAATGTGACTAGTAACAACAGAGATGAAATGACCCAGGTTACTATAACAATGTGCACAAACTGGTATTGCTGGCACTTGATGGAACTAAAGCTCCCTAATCTACAGCAATAAAAACAATCCCATTTGCTCAGATGTCATTATTAAAGTCCCAGCCAAGAACTGCCAGCACAAAAAAGTGGCTATATAGCCCTTTTTATTTTCCTTGTGTTTTTAAGTTCTTAGCAGTGAGTCTGACGTTTTTCCTAGCCTTTCTCTGATACTAGAAAAAGCTAGAATCTTTCCTTTACTTTTGAAAATTCTTTTAAAATTCTTTTAGATCATTAGACAGTTACCCTTTAGAAATTTTTCTATGATCCTTCAGTCACATGAACTCTGATTTTCAGCAAAATGCTCATTTTCCAACACTCAAAACAAAAAAAAGGCAGCACAGAGAGAACAGAATAACTTCTGTGCAAGCAAGTACTATCCAGCCATGGTGGGCATTTGTGGCTCATTCTTCTGTTTACCTTACAGGGCACTGAGGTTCTTTGATAGGACCTGTTATGGTGAGAGGAGGACGGTAAGTATGTGATCCAAGTCTGTGCTACTGGAGTCATCTGCTGCTGCTGCATTATGTTAAGTGCAAGTCAGCTCCTTGCAGGATGCTTTTGTATTTACTTGCTATCAAGACAAATTACCAGTTTGAAAATACCACTTCAGTTTTAAGACAAGAGGATTGTTTTTCACTGCGCAGTGCTATTTATCTGCCTGGGAACACAGGTTCTTCTTTTAAGAGCTGGGGAGTTATGTTAGATACCATGCTCAAGCTTCTCCTGCCTGAAAAATGTCAGGAAATTGTATCAGCTCTTTAGTCTGAAGAGAAGTGTCCTTGAGTTGATTCATCTGAATCACTGGAGACAAACTGTGAACACTTTTGTTGAAAATGTACTGGCTTTCAGTGGCATAGTTTTAATATGTGGTAGTTGGAATCTGGGAACCACCAGCTAGAAACGCATTATTTGCATGTAATAATAATGAGTATTTCTTCCAAATCTTGTCTTTACCACATCACGTGATAAAATATGAAAATCTAGAGATGCTAGAGCCAACAGATGTATGTGTAAAAGAAAAGCACCACCCAGCACAGCCAAATGCACCTCAACAATAATAAAGGATCACATCTACCTTTACAGTAAAGATCTTTCTGGGTTTTTTCTGATCTAATTCAAAACAATTTAGTGCAAACATACATTCTCAACAGTTCAGTAAAAATCAGAATGCCAAGCTCAATGGAGCAACTTCAGATTTCTTCAGATTTAGTCTTTATTTGTTTCTCGTAAGGCTTATGATGTCCTTTAGTCACACACCTGGAAAGACTGTGACTTTCCTTTAGGGAATTTATGTTCCCACAGTTCCTCCTTACTTCCTAAGGGCTTTGTACAAATTACATCTTTTTAAATGAACAACATTCATTAAAACAAATTACCAATACTTCTGCACAGCCTGGATGTGTCCCTAATGGGCCTCAGAGCAGTTCTGCAATGTATCAAGAGACGAGAGGCGGCCCTGCCTTTTCACTAATCACACCTATGCTAACTCCAAAGCCCTCAGCAATAATGTTTTGGCAAAACTTCTCCACTTTTGGCATCACTATAAATAGTACCTTCAAACTACTGTCACATTATCTTGCTACACCAAACCCTGCACTAGTCCAGTCCTAAATCAGGGAGAGTTTTGTGGTGGACTTCAGCAGAAGCAGGCTGTAAGCCTGAATGCTGATCACATGCAAAGGTGAGCTGGACAGTCTTCCAAGTATGAAATGCTAAATGGTGACTTTGGCTGGGCCTAAGAGAGAAAAAATACTGCAGCCTTCCTCCAGCAAGGTCAACAGTATGCTTTCATCAGCTGTCTAATTAATATGATTTAATAAATATTAATGTACAACAGTGCCTGCATAGGCAAAAGGTAATGTGAAACTTATCATTGGCTTGACTAGATTAACTCACTGCAATAAGGAAATGCAAATAAGTAACAAATCCAAATATTTATATTAAACTGCACTGTTTATTTTAAACACATAGAGGGCAGTTTGTGCATGGGGGGCTATGGACACCTTCCACACTGTTGCCAAACTTGAAGTTTTAAACCATTCCAGCATTATCCAGAGAAAATCCTGTGGAATTCAGACTTTCTGAGCACAGCTCTACATCACACTTACCAGCTTGATCCTGGATAGTAGTCCATGTACATGTGTAATGAATAGCTGGTATGCAGACAGCAGGCTATGACTTCATAGCCTGGCACACTCATAGCAGGCATTACTTCATCCATATAGGGATGCAGCATCACATTTTTGGGAGAAGCCATCTCTGGCTGATTTTGAGTAAGCAATTATGGAAAGAAAGCTCAGAGCATCACTGAGAATATCACTTATTTCAATGAAGTGGCCATCCTCCTGAGGAATTTCAATTAGAACAGAAATACACATATTCCTATCTGAGCTGGTATCACAACCACAGTATTGCACCACAAGGACAGTAAATGTATTTGATCTTTTAACCTTTTTTTGACAGCAAGTGCACACTTGATTTCATTTGATATGAGTGTTCCCCAGGCACCCTATTTAATTTTTGGCTTAGGCAATACCCTGAGCCAAAGCCCAGAGTTGAACTGCAGCCAATGCTGGTGGCTGGCATTCTGCTTTCTGACACCTTAATGCATTTGGATACAAACATCCAAAATTTATTATCATTGCTCTAATACTTGAACAGCTCTGTAGAGCACAGAATTCAGTGAAGAATGCCATGCCTTCAGGGACCCACTGGACACACAGCCAAATTTTCTTTTCATCTCGAGCTTCTGGTAATATACTAGGAGTCTCAGATATGCTGTAACTTACGACTGTGGAGCTGTGTATGTTAAAATAGAAACAGGACCAAAAAAAAGCACCTATTTCTGAGTTTTTTTCAGTAATGCTTGATTAAGACACCAGAGGGGAAAGGAAAGGAGATAATTCTGCAGAAATTGTGGTTAGATAATTGCTAATTGTGAAAGTCATACATGGCAGATTCAAAATTATCCAGAAGTAAGCTTTTATGATGCAGTAAGGAACAGTTGAGAAACTGAAGCCTCTGCTGAAAGAAACCCCAGAGCCAGCCGAGAACCTGCTGCAGGGGGGAAATCTGCACAAATATCAGCCCTTTAGAAGCCTTGGGCCACCCTTTTTACAGCAAAAAATCCCACCTCTATCCCAAAGAAGATTATGTAATGACTGATAAGTGATCTGTACAATCTGTATAGTTGGATCCTTTAAGATAAAAGGATTAGAAAGGGAATAGTCAAAATGGACTTAGCAACAGGAAATGCAAACTGTCTTCATATAGAAAACATAGAAGTACGTATTCCTGCTCATTCTGTTTTTAAGTATGCACTTTCTAGAGAGACTGATACAAAAATTCAATCTTCAAAAATCATAAAAGCTAGTGAGATACAAGTCTTGCTAGATGCTAAGAATAAAATGGTGTAAATAAGATTTTAATTTTGATTTGCCTCTTTCAAGGACAGAGACAGAAAAAGACAGATCAGGAGACATTATTTAGAAACCATAATTTCCTGTATTTTGTTGCAACTTCTGAACTATAAATCTATTCTCAAAGTTTAAATGTCCTTCTGCATTTGGCACTTTTGGAAACAAAACCCACACCAACTATTTGAAGAGCTGTGATAAAATCAGAAGACCCAAGGAAATGCAATAGGTATTTTTGAATTGCAAACTAACTCTTTCATATTAAATGCCATCAGAGACTAGTAAACTGGTTTCATGGAAAAGAATACTGCCATGTACTGCAAGAATAGGCGTACAAATAATGACAGCCAAATTAATTTAAGGTTACTCTTTTCAGATGTCAATCTTGACCATAGTGGTTCTACTGCTACACTTAATGGTACTTTCATGAATCCTCAAAACAAGGTTTTTAAGAAAATCCAACTTAGAAGACAACTAACAATTATTAACCTACTAGAGTGACTCAGAATCAGAAGTTCTGGATTTCATTCTCCTGTCTGCTGCTGACTTGCTACATGACCTTGAATAAAATACTTCATTTATCCAGACTGCAATCCTACCTTAACATGCATCTCCTAAGACTGCTATGAGGTTAATTAATTAATCCATCTCTATAAACCTTTCAAAAGCTTAAGGATGGAAGGGCCTACAGAAATTAAAATTATTAACAATATTTTCCTGCATAGAAGTAAACAGTGATGTATGTTTGATGTATGAATACAAATGCAGAGAGACAAAAACATACACAGCACATTTTTACAGAACTTCTGACTTGTTCCCTAAAGTTACAGCAATTTGGAAATATGCAGTGAAGAAATGAACAAGACACATCCACCAGATCCTTAATTTTCTGTGTAACTAGCTCTAACACTGCCTCCCCTTTATAGCACATTCATACAATTACCAATTATGGTTGTTTAACAATGTAAGAAAATAAATCATTCTTACCCTCAAACCCTGCTCCATGGACAAGCAGAGGACCTGCCAGGGTGCTGTGTACCTGAACATGTTTGGCCCCTTTTGAAGACAGAAAAACAGCAGAAGGCACACAAGTCTCTCAAATCTTTGTGCTGGTCTGCATCTGAGGGATGCTTAAATGAAGAGAAATCTTTCAGATGTACTCTTCAAGGGCCACACCAGCAGACTCTAAGACAGTGCTACATCCATTCCACTTGCACCCTGAGGAACTGAATAACTAATTCAATAAGAAGCTTTTTCCTTGGGAAGAGCTTAGCTCAAACTCAATTAGCATAAATAGGATGATAACCTTTGAACCTCCCACTCCTCCTCTCAAAGGAGAGGGTGGTGGACAGCATGGCATGGCAGAGTTGCTCCTTCTCCTTCAAATCTTAAATTTATTTGTTTGTATTTCCATTGCAGGCATTTGACTCTACTTCACAAGTCCAGAAGCAGCTATCAGAGACAATCTTTGCCTTCTACATTTTCACTATTACCTTTTAGCCTGACTGAAAGGAAATCCCTCTTCCTCCTGTCAGGAGGGATCCCCTCCTGTCCCTGTCTCTGGCATCCTGACCTCTACTTCACAACTGGCACAAAATTAATAATAAATCCACACAGAAGCTGCTATGATCACTCTCATGTTACAATCACCGCATTAAATAAAATTACCACCCTAAATGAGACTGAAAGGTTTTCTCCAAAATACCCCAATATGAGGTCTTTGCAACACTGGAAATACAATATTCTGCAGCCTTGCTTGTGGTTAAATTTTTCTTAATGGATTAAAATTTTTTTCAGTCAGAGAACAAGGTCTATTCTCAAGGATATTAAATTGGTAAAAGAGCAAAGCTCAGTTATTTTCTACTTTTATGTTATTTCAGTGATGAACCAAAAAGGCACTTGTGAACCCTGCTCCTGCCCAGAAAACAGTGGGATGCTGTCCAAGTATCAGTGGCACATTTGCTTTTCTTTTAAGGCAATTGTTTGTAAGCACAAACCATCACAGATACAAGTCCACGCAAGCAGATCAGGCAACTAGGTTATCTGGTTTCTTTCTTTAGCTTCAATAGAGGAAGAATTTTAGATTTATTTTGACTCAAATCTGACTCAGTGAACCTCAGTATTTTATCTCCAGTACTTGTACTGCAGCAATGCCACCCAAATAAATTACAGGGATGCAGGAAGAGCTGTACAAGAATTGTCTCTATAGCTACTCCTACCAGAGAACTGAGGCTGTGCATACCACTGCTACCCCCTCAGCTGATGTACAGAAAGCAGTCATAACAGACTTCTGTGAGTCCTACTGGAGCACAAAAACCAGCAGAACCACTCTCACACACTCGACTATTTTATTAAGAAAATTCTCTGAGAAAATGTACCCCCTCATAAGTATTTTGTCTTTCTTGACAGTGAAGAGACAGACAGCCACATAAAACACCTAAACACTGCTAAAGTACTGATTTCACTACCTACTTGGCAAACAACAAACACATCTGAGGTCTGGACTAATATGAATTACAGGAGAACTTAGGTTAAAACACAAGTTAGAGGAAGCGCTTGCCTTTCTGCTAAAGTAACATTAAGTTACTTCAATATGGCCAAGGACAAGACTGTGGATTCTGGTGAGAAATGGTTATTCTACACATCATTTGAACCTTCCCATGGCCATACTGAAGTAACTTCTTCTTGTATCTTCTTACTAATTTTCCTTTTTTCCTCCCTCTTGTTAAAGGCTGTGTGCCTTGCCCATTACCTATACCTATAGTCTATACCACAGTATTTAACTCTAAATACCACAGTATTTAAACTCTAAAGTTAGATGAAAATATAGATACAGAATGGATCAACCTAAGTACCAAGATACAATCCTACAGACTTGACAGTGAACTAAATCTGCAAAAATATATGAAACCTAGGAGATCCTAAGGAAAATACTAATGACAAAATGTTTTGCCTTAATATAGAACATTAAACAAGTTTCCTAAAAAGAAGACCTCTGATTTTTGTAGTGGAAGAACTGAATGCTCCTGAACAGCTCAGAAACCAGCTAGCTGAAAATATTGTGGTGTATCAGCCATATTTAGAACAGTTAATTAACTGTGAACAACATATTGAAGCTGCTTTTACATCTCTCACATTAAGAAGAAAGAATTCACTCAAGTAAACAATTAAAAATGCATAATCTGAACTTTTATGACCTTATACTCCCTACAAATATAATTTGCTTATTTTCTGCAAAAGCAAGCCATCTTTTCCCCCTTTCATTCTAGGCTTTTTCCCCTTTCTTTTTAATTAGAAGGAAAAACAGGACTACTAAAACATCTTCAGCCCACAGCCAATTTTAAATGAGATCACAGAGCCGCTGATGCTAGTATAAATATTTGCATATGGAGATCAGAAAGTCAATGCAATTGTTGACCTGTCTTCAGGGAGAAACAGCAAACAAATAGGCACACTAAAAGGGAAGCCACAGACATATGACTGTGCCATCCAAGGGGGTCTATTAACAGACAGCACACGCTAATGAATACCCACTGTTTCTGAAAGCCCATGATTCCTCCCTTTCACCAAAAATCATTAACACCAGAGAAGAGCTTTCCAGGGCTCGGAAGTGAAAATACCAACTCTCCCAGAATTTCTCTCCAGTGGCTCCCTGTCAGAAGAGTTAGCGCTGTCAGAAGAGTTAGCGTTGAAATCTTCTTGGAAAAGGTAGGCAGGATTTACAGCAGCAATCAGCCCTTGGAGGAGAATGCAAAGCATGTACCAATAAATATCACACCCACATTCTGCGGTTTTTGTTTCTCAAGCTAGGGTCATTCAACTTCCTGTGAGACTCTGACAGCACAGGATTTACTAGTGCTGCCCTTCTACTCCTCCTTCTTTTATTTCCCAATAAATACAAAGCCTTAGGATAAGGTTAAGGACTTATTCAAGCTGATGAAGCCAGAAAAGTTGTTTGTCTTCCAGTTGTCCATGAATAAGGAAGATGAGACACTGCATCAAAGACATAAAAACTGCTGCTGTGAAAAATTCACGTGTCTAAAATATTAGACTGGGATTTATGAGATCAACTTCAATCCCAGGCTCTGACATCTTTGAAAAAATCATTTAACCTCAGTGTCTTTTATCAGAAAGGTGTCTATAGCATATTTTGAGTTTTACGCAAAGACTGTGCTTAGGAGGACACCTGCTAATTTATCTCCTTCTTTGAAGACTTCAGAATTAAACTCTCACATAACATTAGTGAATGAGATAAGTATCCATATTGTATTTTTTTCTTTTGGTATCCAGAGAACCCAAGAAGAACAGGCATCCAAGATTTTCAATTTTTTTTCCCATTTTACTGCCCATTAAAATGGCTCATCGCATTTTCCTGGTCCCTCAGTGCCCCACTGAAATGCAACAGCTCATGCAGTAGAGTGTATTGCAGATGCAGTCTCAGAAGTGTGAGGAAGATCTCTGCTTCCCTTCCTCTGCTCACCATGTCTGACACATGGGAATTTGAAATTTCCTGAAATGCCTTTGTTTTTGTCCATGCTATATGCATGTACATACAGAGAAGTGGTGTGAGAAATAAAGCATCACTGTGCTCTCTTATTCCCTTACAAAAGAAAGGGAACAATTCATACCTGTTCTACAGAACATAGCCTGGCTAGCGAAGGACACTGCCATTGAGGACCCAGAGGCTCTCTCAGTCTTGGCCATGAGCACTCAAAGACTTTAAATAATCACAAGGTTTGACAATTGCAAAATACATGGTTTGATGATAAGAAATTTGGGTAAAAGTACTCAGCAGTCTAATCCTGCCAACTACCCATGTGTAATCACCGAATGTCATGAGCACTTCATTTCAAAAACCAGAACTGCAGAACTGAACAAGAAAACTCAAGAATTCAGCCTGGTGAGCTCATCAGGAGAGTGACAGGTATTTCTAGTATGCAGTACTACTATACTGCTGCTCCTCTGCTCCTAGAGCAAGAATTCTCCTACAGGTATAAAACCCTCATTTTTTATTCCTGCCTACAGGTTGGAAAGGAGTTACGACAGAAATTTTAAAGCAGCCAGTCTCTCTAAATCTCCTAAATTAAATTTATCATTTTGTTCATCTTACCTCTTCTGTTGCACAACATTTCATAATCCCACATATTTTATATGTGACACAAAAGAGCAGATTCAAAGCTATCTTTATCATCAGACTATATATGCCAGATGTCAGATAGTACACCAAACATGCAGTATCAGCAACATGAGAAGCCTGTCTTTTCCAATCATATGTCTCAAAGGCTAAGCAAATTTTCATACACAAATGGATAAGCTTCAAAAAAGCAGCAAAGTTTTGTCCAGATCCTGTATGCAAAGCCTGCAGAATGCAAAGCTAGAAAACATCCTGTTGTTTTGTGAAAGAAAGTCAAGTTGTTCCACAGGTGTGCTAGCGATCGGATGCTGAGACCAAAACAGTGGGGTTTTCCCTTTTTTCTTTCTTTTTTTTTTCCTAGTCAGTCTAATAAAATAAATGGTTTCTTCTGAAATAACCCATCTCCACTGTTTTCTGGTAAACCTCTGTGGATACAACACTGCTACTATTATTCAATATCCATCTTCCTTACAAAAAAGTGACATCTGGGAAAACAAGAATGTGTAGTGATTAGACCATCAGCTAGTACTAGGTGTTCCAAGGAGTAATAACATAAGGAGTATTTCAAGAAAAGCATATGCAAGGAGTTTCCCAGTACTAAAGAATTTTCTCAATACTTAGAAAAACTTGTTTCATCACAAGAAGGACTTTTTTTAGAATATTTTAAAGTGAAAACATGTAGGTGACTATATGCTGGACTAACTGTCTAGAAAGATTAATTCATATAAACAGAAAGAACTTGAGGAGCATAATTTTCTACCTTCTGTTTGAAAGGAAAAGCAGCAAGAAAGGGTGTAAGAAAAAGGTATTTTGTCCAAATGCTCAACAGCTATACATAAATGTGACTCCTGACTGCATTTTTCAGAAGGAATGCATGAGATCATGTAGGCTAAGATCCTGTCGCTGATTGCAAAATTTCCCTTGAATACATCAACTTGTGCACTGCAAACAACTAGAGATGATACTGAGGCATGATCAATGAGGTTTTCACATCATACAGAAATTACTTGGCATGGTGAAGATGTGTAACATCCTCCTAGCATGTTGTCAAACAAATTTTGCCACTAAAAACACAGGAAGAAGCTATTATGCAATCCCCAGTTTAACTCTAGGTTCTCTAGTTTAGCTGCTAAGGCATAGCTCACAACACAAGGAATTTAAGTAGGTATCTGGCTGTAGAGTGCAAGGAGCTTTAGACTGTGCTCATTCACTGGTATTCACATGGCTCTCCCTAAGCAGGAAATCCCTAATTCTCATATTCTTTTCAAAAATGATACAATGGCTGCTTGACCACCTTTTAACCTTTGAAAGACTAAAAGCCAAACATTTTTATAAATGGGAAAGATGACAAAAATCCTGAAACTATAGCAGAAGAGGAAACACTCTTAAAACCTTCACTGGAATTGCTGGGGGGAAGATAGAGAGATCATCCTGAGACAACCAATGTAAAAGGAACAACAGGACAGAAAAGTGGGATTAATGTACATTGTGTGTCCATGAAATTAAAATACCGAGTGACTGCATAACAGTTATTTTCAGCTTTTCTAGGGTGTCCCTGTCTAGGTAATACGCCAAGTGTATCCCCAGGCTTTCTATGAAAGGCATTATGCACTAATCATGGAACTGCAACCTCCTGTGGTTCAGCAGAAAATATCACAAGCACTCAGATGACAACAGTTGGGATCATGTGTAAGTCACCATGGAAAAACAGGCTTTTCATTAGCCTAACAGCACTTGAAAGCTGCTGGCAGTGTGGTTTTGATACTGACGCAAGGACAGCAGTCAGCCACAGTCACACAGCAGTGGCAAGCAAGGCCAAAGGACCTGCTGTTATCCTGCTCACCTCTGCCCTGGCCATGCTATGTTTGGTTGTCTGTCTGATGATACGGTTGTCTGTCTGAAGAGCAATCTCAAGAAAGGGAAGAGTGATTTGTATCTAAATTCAGATTCCAACTGAACAAACACACACATTACACAGCATAAACTGACGCTGCAGCAGCCTAATCATCGTACTTACCTTGGGTGGTCAGCTAGCAAGCCACCAGCTCAGCATCCCCCCACACTCCTAATCGTGTGAAATTTGTTCAGCCCACAGTTCAAAGCAGTGTTTGTGTGCAGTTCAAATCCACAAATGTGCTTTCCATTTGCAGTATCTTATGCCCCACTGCAAAATGCTTCAGGTACTTTAACAAATGCATGTTATGAAATGGACTGACAGAAGAAGGAAACAAGATTCCCTGTGTCATCTGGTCCCATTACCTGTTATGGCAGGAAAGCATAGTTTATCATCTTCATGAAATTATTCAAATTCTGTCTTTAAAAAAAAAAAAAAACCAAAGAAAATTTGTCCCCACTGTTGTCATGGCAGTGGTACAGTGAGGACTGATTGTGGTACATGGCAGTCTGATCCTCAAGGGCTGGGTTCTAGTTTCCAGTCTATGCCTAATATCTAGTTCATCTCTGTTTCGGTTTTTTCTTCCAGTACTGACCATCTGATTTAGTAACCTACTGCCCTTCTTGTTGTTTCCCTCCTTGATGCATATATATACTTTTGATATATATCAGTCTGCAACTTTCTACTTTTTACTAAACAAGTAAAGCTCCTTTTATCTCAAATTGTATGTCAGGCTTTCTATGTATCTCTTGGCTGTCCATGCAACCACTGCAGTGTCAAGTCACACCCCTACCCCTTTTGGAAATGCCCTGACTGGCAAGTAATCACAGCCGAAGAGGGAAGAAATCCTCTTTGTACTGCCCCATAAGGAAAGTCAGCCCTCAGGGAAACCCATGGGTACATAAGGAAGGTATTTATATAGAAACCTTATCGGCAAAAACAGGTGCATGGCACAGGACATGCTGGCAGTCAGTGGCAGTGCAGGAGATGCTCATGATTGTACTTCTCTCACCTGACAAGATTATACCAATTAAAAGATTATAATAGCTGCAAGCAGTCGGGCATTTCAAATACAAACGTTTTCTCCAAAACTGGTAGCAGTAGCAACAGCTGTGCTGAAATGGCAATGACTCAGTGCACCAAGAAACACAGAAAGTATGTTGTCCTTCATGGACTGTCTTACACCTGCTCCTCTCAGATGGCCCGACACAATTTCTTACCCTCTAATTGTCTTCCAAGCTCAACCGACACTGAGCTAATGAGTGAATGATTAAGCACCAGCCCATGCTACTCTATGCCCTGGATACGATTACTGAAGTTACAGTGCCAAACTAAACACTTGCAGCTCATTTCCTCTGCATGAAATGGCATGAGAAGGGAAAAATGAAACTGAGGATGCTCACGCAACCACTTTGTTTACACGAGAGAAAGTTTCAGCAACTCAGTGGGGAACTCAGGGAGAAAATCCCTTCTCCCTTTGCACCATGCTCTAACTCTTTCTGTTGGAGCAGTCAGCACCACCACAGCCACAAAATCGGTCACCTCTCAGACCATGGCACATCTCAGTTCCATGGCACTGCTGTGCCGCAAGTAATTTCAGAATGCAACAAATAATTCTCAGAAATATGGATCCAAGTGTCTCTGAACTGTGTGCCATATCCCTCACCCTGCTACAATCCCCAGCCACCTCCTGGCCCTACCAGCTCCATCCCTTCACGCACATCATTCCCTGCTGTGCCCTGGTCCCTCTGCCAGGACCTCTTCTGCACGCCTGAGCATGGCTGGGGCACTGCTGGCACTACCTGCAGGCCTCATCCCTCCTAAGTCCTTCATGGCTTCTTCCCACCTTGTTTTGAGCTTTCATTTTATTGCAAAACTGTGTCTTTTACTGCCTAGGTTCTGTCCGTCCAGCAGTGAACTCTCACAGCAAATGGTCTGTACCTTGTTCAGGTCTTTGGAAGAAAAGTTGTGACTCCAAAGGACATATTCAGGAACTGTATCCTCAGATAAAGATCACTGCATAACCACTGGCTGGATGAAGAACGAAGGTCCGTGTATACACCTCATGACATGGCTGCATATAGAAATACATCTCAAGAAGAAGAGATACGTTGACAACACCATGATCCTGGGTAGCTTGGATTTTACAAAAGAAAAAAGCAGCAGGAGAAACACTGATATGATTCCAGCTGTGTCAGATTCTTACTTGTCATCTCAATTAATAAACATTCCATTTACTTTGGTCAAATACCTCTCCAGATGTGTCAGATATTTTATGATGAGTTTTGATGAATGCTCAGCATTAGCTTAGCCTGCCCTTGTCATTCCTTCATTTTTTATCAACTCACAAAGTCTTGTCCCATTTTAAAATCTCAGCAGCTACAACAGCCTCCCATCACGTGCAGAGCACCCAGCTGCCCCAGGGCACGCTCCTTTAATTCTCCAAACAATGCTTCTTTTCTGCTCCCTTTTAGCCCAATCTCTTAAAAAATGGTGAAATTTTGCAACAGCATTTGTACAAATCCCCTCATTTTCTGTTAAATAATTAGTTATAATCAGCAACATGAAAAGTTGCTTTATTAAAGTTGCTATGAAAAGTTACTGCACTGACTGGTGAACTCTTCTTACACTGAAAGCTTTCTATTAAAAGACTTTTTCTGACAATAAGTACAGACATCTGTGCAGAGTCTCCTGCTCCCACCTGCTGACAGATGCTGCAAGACCATCACACTAACTTACCCACTTTCAGTGCTTCCAACATGCAGCACAATCTGAGTTTTCTTTATGGCAAGTGAGGTCTTCCCTTCCTGGCGTTAACTGTGCTTCAGGAGTGTTCGCCCAGACCAGGGAGAGGCCGAGCTTGTCCCAGCTTTCTCTTATGTCAGATGTCTGTTGATACAGCAGGGCACAGTTAGGGAAAATAACCTTTGGGAGGGCAAAGGGGAGGCAGAAGCCTGCTTTGATGCATATGCAGATGCCTTTGAAAGCTCACACCACATACACACACACACACACAGATGTGTATGCCTGTATTGGTGCACAAAAATATATATTCCTGCCACATGGACCCACAAGTGGGTTTCTGGTTTACTGTTAACAGTAACTTCATGTTGCTTGCACAAAAGGTCACTTTGCCCCTGTCAGAATGGATAAAGGCTGCTATTGTGCAAGAATCTCACTTAAGATATGGAGCGTTTTCAAGGATGAAAGCACTCCAACCATTGCAACTGCCTAGAAACCCAGGAATGGGACTAATTCCCTGACTAATGCCATACCATGATGCCATTCTGAAATCATTTGTTACAGGATTCTTTTTTTGCCACACTTATTAGCCACCACGCACTAAGACAAAAATACCTGCTACTGGTACTGAACTTGTAGGCATATGGTTATCACACCAGCTCCTCCATCCATCTGGCTGGGTGGGCCATATGGATATGAGGAGTGGCTATGCATTACACAGCCACAAATGCTCCTTTGGCTCAAGACACTGAGACCAGTTGTGCCTTTCATAGAGGTATGTTATGTCTTGAAATGTCTTAGGAGCACATGTGAAGAGAGATACTGAAAAGTCAGTCTAAAATCCCAGATTCAGGTCAAGATACTGCTTCTGTCTTTTCAACAGTTTTGGGCTGAGGTATGAGGCTATTTGCAGACTTGTAGCTGCCATTCACATCGAGGCACATAACACAAAGAGAATGAAGATGTTAGGTTAAAGCCATTTTGACAGAGAGACTAATCTTACCTACCTTTCACAGACAACCTACATGCAGATAAGATCCAAACTTGAGATGCTCTATAGGGAAGTAACTCTAGTGCTTGGACAACACCTATGTTTCACCTCAAGGTATTTTTTAAGGTGCAAGAATAAACAAATTCTAAAGTATCAATCCATGAAAGTCAAGAGACCTGCAGCTGATCATTCAACTCAGGTCAACTCATTTGAAACCAAACACATGCATTTTAAAATCTGGTAGCTAATACAATAACCACTGAGTGCAGATAAAGAATGAGGTAAATATGAGTTTTTTAATGTAGTTTTCAATTGAAAGGTTACAAAGAAGGAAAAAAGTAAATTCACTGATTTATCTTCCTTAATCTTAAATGCAGCATTGCAGTTTTGTGAGCTGCTCCTACATGTCTTCAGTCTAGATCAGAGATACTTTGCCCTCCTGCAGAGGGAGGGTGCTGCATGCTCCTACTGCTGTCAAGGAAAGCAGAACACCTACAGTTGCTAGTCGTGTAATTTGTAAACAACAGCTAAGGACAGGTGAGAGTCAAAGCTGAGTGGAAACAGATACTTGACTGACTGCAGCACCTTTGGATGTAACCAACCAGAGTGCTGGCTGTGAGTGGCAACCCACCTTGTAAGAGTCAAAAGCAACATTTAAAAGGAAACCCTGACACTTCTTGATTAGCATTGTTTTAAGAGTGAGTGGTTATGCCAGAAAGGAAGTGGACATTTGGTTTCTAAGGAGCACCACCAAACAAAATACCATCTAAACAAGATAAATGTAGCAGCCCGAGCAAGTTTCTCAGCATGTAACTCCACCTAGGAATTTCTCTTGCGAAATTGGTCTCTCTGGTGCTTCCAGACCCATCTACTGGGACAGACCCAGTTTGGGGGGCACGCTTTCACTTCTGCATGGCTTACGTGAATAAGCTTTGTGGAGGTATGTGCAAATCTGTGCTCTTGTAAAGCCTGCACACCGGCTTTACAAGCTCTTACACACAGATGGAGCCAGTGCCAGACCTTGCAAGCCTAGACAGGGTAGCATGACCTTGGAGGAAGGAAGCCTCTCCCTCCATGGGGTTCATCTGAAGAGCCCTTCTCACCTCCCAGAGCTCCATGGGCACTCCAGAGTGCTGGGTGGAACCCAGCACTGAGGTGTGCAAAGCCCACCCAAAGGCCATCCGGAAGGCAGAGCAACACTTCCACACCCTCCTTCCCCACCCACTGCTGTTCTCTGACTGGAAGTCACTGGCTTTCCTCCACACTCCCTGTACACTGCTTCCAGTAAGACATTCTTCATATGAAACATGTCTTGTTAGTGGTGCTGCACATGTGGCCTGGAAGAAATGAAACCTTTTAGCTGCTTAACAGTTCTCTGGTGGAAGCAAGTCCTCTGAAATGAGGTTTAATACCTAAGTCAGGTTACCACGCCATGTGAACACGACAGCAACCAGCAGGGAACCACCTGCATCTTTAGACACATTATATTCTCTCCCTGAGACCACAGAACCATTTGGTTTGGAAAACACCCCTAAGATCATTGAGTGCAATCATTAACCCAACATCCAGATTTTGATGTTTCTTCAATGGCTTCTCCCCCATTTTAGGAAACAAGCCCCTTTCTGTTGCACCACCCAAACACATTTTATGTACGCTAAAAGCCTCAGACAGAAATCTTGCCCAAACTGTATCTGTGTTTTCATCTGTATTTACTCTTTAAGAGTTGTGGCTTGTTTTTAATGCTGCTTTTATTCCTGTGCTTTTTGTATAAAGTGCAGCAAAGGAAATTTAAGATTCGTGCAAGGCTTCTTTGTGTAGTTAATTTAAACATGTTTCTACTACAGTCAGGCAATAACATGTCTGCCTTCAAATGGCGCTGGTGAGAAAAAGCAGGAAATGGAAGTACATGAAACAAAGTCACTGTTAGAACTTCTCCTGGAGCACATCTACATGGCTGTCATTGAACCTAACTTACGTCCTTTTTATGTCCTACTTCTAGTAGGATACGCATGGAAATCTTCCTGGGAAGAAAGGCTGCAAGAATGACTCCTCAAGCTCATTCTCTTAGGTTAATATCTTACTCCATGGCAGAACAATTTCAAGGGAATATGACGCTGTGGATGTGGAGGTGACACCTTTCTCTTGTATGCCTCTTGAGGCCACAGTTAAAGAATGAAAGCAGAGGGAAGAAGCTCAAACTTGAGCAAGTACCACAGATTATAAGAGTCAAAAGGGAGCAAGACACAGCAACTTCCCTTCAGAGATGAAGGCTGATACAATAAAAGTGAACAAGCAGGAAAACAGGGAGAAAGATGACTAATTAAGATATAGCATTTATAACATTCAGTTTTAACATCAAATTTATTTGGTACCTAGTTGTCACTAAGGTATTAAAGAACACCAGAAAACTGGAGAGAAGCATTTGCCGTTGTGCAATTAAAGTTAAAACCAAACAGAAATGGACTACATATTCCACTTAATGGTTTTTGTCTTAACTGTACCAATTTGTGAGTTTTGTAAGTTTTTCTGACAGACATTTTGGAGCACCCTGGTTCTTTGTGGATGCCTGAGTGTGGAAAGGGCTCAAGACATTTAAGTGAGCTGACACAAACCACAAACGCTGAGCACATCCACACTCAAAGAAATGAGGCACTGCCCAAGTGACTGGAACGAAGAGGACGTTCACAGACAGAACAGGCTCAAGGGACAAAGTCAACGCCTTTAAGATGGTTCATTCATTGGGAAGAGTGGGACAGGATGTGTTTTGATCATATCCTTTTCTGTATGGTGGCTAATGAGCTGTACATAAATAATGGCAGTCTTCAGCACAGCTGCTCTGTGGTTGAGGATGGCCTTGAGGCATCATGATATAAAAGGCAGGGATTCCTATGAAATGTCTTACAAGCACCTCAGCCATCTGTTTAGGAGGAGCAGTAACTACTTCAAATTGTAAAGTATGGACACAAGTCCTCCAATTCCTCCTATTTATCACATCGTTTTTATCTCTTCACAACTTGCTTATCAGGATGAAGGACTTGGGCAGCACTTCACACATTCTCACAATGGAATGATAAAGGGTGTTATCACTCCATGTTGAGCATAAGCACGCCTGTTGGTGAGTAAAAAGGAAAGCTATTCTATTTTACTCTACAGGACAGTTACCAAAAAATACGTTCACACAAGGGTTATTTGCACTGCACGAAGGTGTGGGACTCTAGCCGTGTTTACAGACAGCAGCTAGAGGTGCTGGAAGGCAAGTTCCATTGTGAACAAGCAGAGGGATTTGTCCCAACTTAAGCAGGAATGTGTGGGTGTACCTGATGTGACAGAGACCCATTTGAGGGAGAAACACAAAAGGCTGTGTCCTAGGACTCCCAACCAAGCCTGCTGATAGCCTGTCAGCCCCGCCCTGTTTTACTCTTTCTTTGATGCTCCCCCTATCACGACTGTTAATCCTTCCAATCTCATTGGCCTTTTCTTACTACTTAGGCAGAGATCTCCCAGTCAGACATAAGAAATACAGCTGTCTGCTGTATCTTAGAAGCACTGTGAGAACAATTCTTTTCAAAAGCACCAATATCGGTCAGTTTAGCCTAACTGAGGAGTCACAGCTTATCTCATTGAAACTGGGTGCAGAACTTCATGTGACATCAGTGGGTACAAAGCAAAGGCACTGCTGAGATGTTAAGCATTTTTGCTAAACCCTCAGCCCATTTTATACAGAAGCAGGCAAAGGCACTGTGAAATCCTGAGCATCTGTGGCACTCCTGCTGAACGTCCACATCGTGTTTTTTCCATATGAAATGAGAATCCAAAGCAAGACTGTAAATACCATACCTGAAGATCACTAAGAAAATGCAGCAGTGGATCCAAGTAGCAGTCCCGTCTCCCCTTGCCTACGTCCTTTCAGAGGTCAGGTCCTGGGGGATGCTTGTTTGTTTATGCTGTTAAAGGTCAGGACGGAAGTCCATCCATGTTAACTAGCAGCACAGACACATGGTTTGCGGTCTAGGTTTGTTGTTCCTCCCCGACATCCTAATGCTAAACTAAGCCAAATTTTCCCCAAAGCATCCCCAGTTTACATCCCCTTCCCTTCATCCACAGGCATACAACTAATCTGTGTGACTGCCTCCAAGATCAAGAGAAAGTGGGGAAACATTTATTATGTGTGTTTCAGGTATTTTAATGATTAACTAAAAAGCAATGTTATTTCACACAAGGGCTGTCCTTACTGACAAATGTTCTACTATCCTCTGCTCTCATGCTGCATTTTACCTTTGGCATCCTCTAGGATTCCTTAAAGTCCATTAAAAGAATTCAATAGGCGTACATTAGTTATACTAGTCAAAAAGGACATTTTTCAGGTGCTTTTAAGGAAAAAGTGTATGTTGTGTTTTGTTTTAAGAAGTATGTATTCTATGGAACAACTGATATGAAAACAGAAGGAAACATTGAAAAATTACAGAAAGAAATGTTATTAGAAAAAAGTTCTTGCTTAAAAGAGCAACCGCATAAATACCTGTGACTTTGTTTATATAAAGCTCATTCATGAGCACAACAAAAAATATAGGAAACGGATCAATCTTTTTGAGACTTCTCACTTTGAAGACACAGAACAGTAAGACTAAAATTACGTGACCCTGCAGAAAACCCATGCATACTGCCAGACATGGTTAGGATTTTGAATCAGTTAAGAAGCCTAAATAACAAGGTTCACACTTGCACAGATGTGCTAGGAAAATATTTTCTCATTTGGTTTTCTTCTCTTGAGTCTTATTAGTATAATACGTAGATCGAAGAAAACTTCTTTTAATTTTCCCTGCCCCACTTCCAATCCTTATCTTGGCAACATTGCCTTAGGAAAAGCAGGTAACTCTAAGTCCAAAAATGACAAGAGAGATCTTCTGCCTGTCCTTGAAGTGCACTGCTGATCTTTCCTGCCTGTTCAAGTGTTTTCATCCACTCTTTTTCGAGATGAAACTAACAGTGGCATGAAACAACAGGCTAACTCTTTTCCTTTATTCTTCTTTTCTTTCTTGTTATTTGAATTATCATTTTACAATTTCTGTCTGCCTTAGACCATCACTTTGATGACCATGTGTTTGCTTCAAGGATAACAGCACTTGGAACTTCAAGGGAAGCAGAAGTGAGGGACTGAAGCACAGCACCACTGCCCAGCGAATGGGGGGAGACAGGAACAATCTAAATATTTAAGTCTCAGAAGAACATCCACAAGAATGGACCATCTATATTCCTTAACACGTCTCCCTTTTTTTGAAGGTCCTTTCAACAAGGTACAGGTAATCAAAGAGTCTGAATGTTCCATGCTGTTATTTAAGCATGTTCAGTGAGTGATTTTATTATTTCTTCTGGTGGACTAACATTCAAATACTTTACCTGGAGAGAGGTGAACTGTCTTTTAACACTCTTTTAAATCTCGCCTAACAAGGGGCACATCCTCTTCTCCTGACCAAGCGCTCAGCTGCTACTTGTACTAGCTCATATGCAGATGCTTGTAAATACTCCTTCCTGTAGGATGATAAGGAAAGCATTTGCTCCCCGATTTTTGGTGCAATCTTTTCAAGGGAAAGGGCTTTTGTAAATCTGTAAATGAATCATAATCTTTGTTTGCAAAAGGAGAACAAAGGCTGAAATGAAAGGCTGGCTGTGATCTGGCTTTCTTCTCTGAAAACTTCTCTGGAGAAGGCCATCCTCTATGAATTAAAAGCCTGATAATTTTGAGAGGCTTTTTTTTTTTGTCTCACTAAGCTTCTTCCAGAGTTACATATAGAGTTAAAAAGAAAGTATCTCTCTCTCTCTCTGTATATATACACATACATACATACATACATATATATATATACACACACATATAGACAATAAGAAGAAAGCTAAAGATGCTCATGGAAGAAATTCCAAAGGATTAAAAGATTGCATCCAGCCATCTAGAGAATCTTCCACTTCTTCATTACTTGAGCCTTCTGACAACTGGAAGTATTTTTACAGTTTGTAATATTTCAGTGTCTGATTGGCAGCATTTTTATTGCCTGTCTGATCTTCACAAGACACATCAAGATGAGCTAAAACTTATACTCTAAATATGGAAAACCTATGTTTAACCTGGTGTTACCCAGTTTCAGCTAGCTTCTTTTGGATGGAGCACTGCCAGCAAGCTGGCCTCTTTAAGGACCTGTCCAGTGCACCTGGAGTCTGTTCCAGTACACACCTTTCTGAAAGAAGCATACCGAGGAGGCACAGTGTACCCCAATCTGTAAAAAGCAGTGTTCCACCAGCCCATCAAGTGTCCCTTTAGATGACTGAATTTGCTTGACAGAGATTACATATATATAGCTTGATGTCTCTTTCACTGCTTAAGCTATTCTCTTACCATGAATCTCAGTTGTGCTGGCTCTTTTCATGTCCTCTTGGACCCTGTTAACACCTTATCCATGTTATGGTGCTCCTCACACATTGAACAGTTCTCCAATGAACTACCACAATCCAAATCCTCTTCACTTTAAAAGCTCCTGTAAATTTCCAAGAATTCCTGCCATAATAGTTCCTCACTTCACCAAAGAAACGAGCAATCAAAACCCACTTCTACAAAGGCCATTTGAAGCAAAGCTGTCTCTGGTGTTTCTGCTCTTCCTGTGTGAACCTTTAGTGCAGGTAAACACATGGCATAGTGTTAACACACATTCTCCACTGTTCTGCTTGGGATGCAGCTGCAGTGTACCCATGCACCAAGCAAACAATACAAAATACAACCCTTAGCCTCAGTTGGCCCTGAGCCCTCCTCACTTACCAGCCCAGAACAGTACCCATCACAAAGCAGGTGCTTTGGCACGAAAAGGAGGTACATGTTTGCTCCTACAAAAAATGACATCTACAATTTTGTTATGTGGCAGTTATGTGGCAGGGTATGATCCTTTTGTGACCAACAAACAGTAAGTTGCACATCTTAATCAGTTTCTCTTTCCTCTTCTCATTATATTCCTTATTATACATTATATTCTCATTATACACCTGACATATTTTGGACATATATCAGGGCACATGAAAGGCACCAGAAGCATCTCCTATCACCTAACTTGAAAGACTGAAGGGGCAGACATGCATACAGAGAGATGAGATCCTTCCATTTTGTTTTATGACCAGTGTGCCTTGAAAATGTGTGACAGGAAAAGGGGCTGTGATCCCACTGGATGACAGGGTGAAAATTGCTACAGCCATTCCCCACTTGAAGGTGGTGGAAGTGGGGTGCTGTTTCCAAAGGAGACATCACAAACCACTCTTCCTTAATCCACCTGTGCTTAAGAGTGCAATCTGGACTATTCTCCCCAGGGAACCAGAAAGGTTTAAGATCTCCCTATTCAATCCACCTGACCTGTTGTAAACCTCCTCTTTTGCAGATAAAGTTATCTGCAGGTTCCGTAGACTATACTAGCAACTGCTGTAACTGTTGATGGCATTTAGTCAACCCTGAATTTCTAAAGAACTAAGGGCCCTTTCAAAACTGTTCCATTCCCCTGGAAGCAGGCACCACGAAAGCACTGCTCTTGGTCTGCCATGAACAGGTGCTGCATTTGTTGAAAACAAGTCAAAGGCAAAAGATCCATTAATATTCTTGCACAAATCTAACAGTTTGCTCCAATGGACTTAAAAAACCCTTCTGAAAAAAAAAAATTGCCACAGGCAATTAAGCCCTGCTGAAGGAGACATTTCCATGGCTGCAGTTTTTGAGTGATGTAAGAATACAAGAATATTGAACAATATGATGCACTTTAAAATTCATAGGTGTAGATTTACCGTAATAATCCTGGGGGCACACAGAGAGCAACTAAGAAAACATGTTCCACA
Organism: Sinosuthora webbiana; assembly: GCA_013397395.1. NCBI lineage: Eukaryota > Metazoa > Chordata > Aves > Passeriformes > Sylviidae > Sinosuthora > Sinosuthora webbiana. Next base: position 118,631 of record VXBN01012181.1, read on the forward strand.
TGAAGAGTCCAAACAAAATGCAGGCGGTTTTGTCTTTAAGATCACCTCAGTGCGAAGTTATCCATTCTATTTAAAAATATGCTGTATGTTCCTAAGCAGAAATAAAATCTTCTGCAAGATATACGCTTTAAGCGTGCCTTAAATTAAAGGAATCTTTGAGTGCATCAGGCCTACTTCATTTACACCCTGGAGTCAACTGTGTGTAAATGTCAGTGGTCTGTATCGCCCAGTTGAGGCCTGCAAACCTAAAGTATGCTAATAGAAGCTGAGAATGTTATATGCAAAAGCAGAATATAACCCAGAAGGTATAGAGGTAATTTTATGGAATAGAATCAGGTTTATAATATTAAACATATGCAACCAAATGATTAATGGAAAACCCAAAGGCAAAACATTTTGTCTTGACCTATTTTTCTTCTGTTTGACCTTCTCAAACATATTTCTGAACTGTTTCTGCCTGTATCCTTCAATGAATTTAGAGGCCTCAGCCATATGCCATGGCTCTGGGTCTCCTACCTCAAAGACAATACAAAATGTGCATCACAGGACTTGTGCTGACAGTACCCTAACAGCAAATACCCACCTCTAAATCGTGCCTAATGCCATGCTTTAACAAAGCTTTCCCCTGAATTCAGTAAGACAGAGGTAATGAGCAGGTGTTATCTTGGAGGTCTGTATCATTGCCTAACATGATGATAACATTTTGCTTCTGAATTTTGCTCTATGAGCACACCAAAAATCCTCAATGCATGCTCACTGTTTGCCCTATGTATGCCCTATGACAAGTTGCCCAGTTCATATACCCTTGAATCAAGAGCATGGTTTGTTTTTATCTGTTTGAGGGACACTTACAACCAGAGGACAAACTAGTATTTCACTAAAAAAATGCAAAGAAGGTTAAAAATACTTCATGCATACAAGTGCATGAAAAGTTCAAGCCTGCTTTCATTTCAGCCTGTGGTCAATGGCTTTGCAGCGTTTTTTTCCAAAAGCTGAAGGGCAGATACAAATTAGTTATCTCAGGGCCTTCGGGTATACGAGATGCTAAACCCATCTCTTCTAACCCTGCCAGAGAGGCTGTGCATCACATTTCTTGGGATCTCCCACAGCATAGGGGGCTCTCTTGGGCTGGAGTGGGAATGACCATGCTGTGTCCCACCCTTTGCAAGCACCAAGAAACATCAGCAAGCTCATATATAGCCTGTAATAGTATTGCAGTTAATTGGCCACATTGGTCAGTGAGTTTCCTTGCTTGGGTCACATACCACATACCATCCAGATGACGCTGGATTAATTACAGCAATACATAATTACAACAGCATGCCAAGTTGGCCAGAAGTAAACTTTTTCTGCTTCAGTGTCTCTTCTGTATCTGTAAGTTTTCTGTGAGGACCAACCAAGCCATTAACCACAGCAGAGAGCTGCAAATAAAAATCCCCCAGCTGCACATGAAGGATTTCCATCAGTGCAAGTGTCTTAACATGCTGAGGTGCAAGCCTCTCTTGCTTGATTAGTAAGAACAGGTTTGCATGTGGGACTGCAGGAAAATCAGGCATGGCACAGCAATGACTGATTTTCTCCTTCCATCAAGGAAAGAATTTGTTTTTTAATCACTGTCTGGCATTTTGGTTAAGGAGGAAGAGGGAATTTAGATTAGTACGACCGTTAACAGCATGAGGAATAGTAACACTAACGATAGATATAAAACCCCTTCAATCTTACTATTCTCTAACCTACAAAAGACACCTAGTTAGCAAAGTTTTTAATTTTGTTTTTGCTACTGAATGAGAACTAGGATATACGAAAGAAAATTTGATTTTACTTTCACAAAGACTCATAGATGAGACTTTAGTTTTTGAAATTCAAAACTTAAGTATCTCTCATCTTTCTTCCTCCCTAACCAGGCTCTTTAAGTTGATTAGGTTCAGACTGACTTTTTTTAACTTACTTCACTACCAAAGTAATTTACAAATAGTTGAGATTTCTGACTGGGATGCTGCTAGACAAGCAAAGCAGATTGTGAATCACTGTACTTCTTAACTTTGCCAAAGTTCAATTAAAAAAGGCACCTGACGTAAGTATTTCTTGATTTATTTAATCTGTAGCTAGTAAAATAACAATGTTCCAGAAAACATGCTGTTTTTAAGTCCTAGTTTTATTAAAAACAAACAAACAAACAAACAAAAAAGACGGCAAGCTGTGCAGGAAGAGAGCAAACTGTTTTGTGTTTTCACAATACAAAACACATTTCTTTGAGCTTCATAAAAACATAATATAATTTCCTTTGATAGGTATTATCTTGCATTTTCCCATACACGTAAGCTGATTTTTTCCCTTTTATCTAATGAAATACTTTTTTTAAGCTTAGAATAGTGTTCTTTCTGGGAATTGGAGCTGAACAATGTAGGCAAGTGGCATATGGCACCATAAAGGCCGTAATAACATGGTAATAACAATAAAATACCCAGAGAAAGGCAACAGGCGATACTGTGATTGCTGTGGAGTTGATGCAGTATCTGCCATTAACTGATGATTAATTAGAGTGAGGGCTTTGCCTAGTGTTTCTGTTGGGCTCCAGGGTTGTGCAGCAGGGCAGAGACACAAGAGCCAGTAAGCAGGGAAACTGGAAAGGTTCTTTCAGCTCTAGACTCACCTATTTCTTTCCCCTCTTCCTCTTCAAAATGGAGTGATGATATTTTTAGCAGGGGAAGGTGGAGTGGGGGAGAGGAAAAAAACCCATATTATTTCCCTTTTAAAATGGGCTTTCTAAGCATTCCGTCCTGAAGGTCACACTCACAACTTCATATAAACAGACATGTAAGTCCATGGAGCGAGAGGCTCAGGCTTGGCACAGGCTTGCCTTTAGTCTGGGACTGAGATTTCCTAGCATTTAAGTTCTCTTAAATAGCACAGATCATTAGCTTTAATTTTAATTTCTTCCTTCATCAACAGCTACAGTACAGTCCTCACTATATTTAGTTGCCTTTATCCTCTCTCATAAAAGACACATCAATATGGAGAAGGGCCTTTCTCAACCTCAGACGTTTTTAGAGCAGAACTGTGATGTCACTGTGCCTTGCTGATAATCGTCAAATCTGTTTTCATGAAGCACTGTTAATGGAACAGCGTTCTATTTGTATGAGGGGAGTTTGCAACAAAAGCAGGATCTCCCCTCTGAGATTGACTCACTTTAATTGTTCTCGCTTTAATTAAAAAGAAATCCCATTAAAATCTGCCATTGTCACAAGTGAATCAAATTAATTTAAAAAAAATTAGAAGATGGGAACAAAACTGGTTTTTATGAGGCAACAATTGCAGCTTAAATCTGTATACTTTTAATAGCATAAATTAAAACTTAGGATGTAGAAGTATCATCCTCAGTTCTCAGGAAATCCACTGAAGTGGTGCAACCCTGAGTAATGCTATGCTCACTCAATCCACCTCAGGGAGAGGAATGCTGCTTACACACACTTTACCCAAAGCAGCAGACATGCTAATAATAATGGTCATGAAATTTTTACTTCAGATGCAGAAACTGTTAAAATATTTACCTCCTTAAAAAAATATCAAACTCCACACACAGCAACAAACCCAAAAGCAGAATGAAATTGCTCTACTTACAAATGAAATCACATTTGGGGCATCTTTGTTTTAAAGCTTTTAGTGACTGAGGCAAGATTGAAATTGAAAATTTCAATTGAATTCAAACTGAATTCAGTTGAATTCAAATTCATTGTTTGCTTTCAATTTCCTACTTATTAAGGAATATGGGTCTGACCTACTGCTGTAGATGATCTTTGCAAGGGTGTTGAACTAGGTGAAAGATGGCAGATGATTAGACACAGATTAGGCTCTGGATGGCTTTGCTGATTGCTCAGTCTTTGCTTCACCTGTGGCTGAAGAGCCAAAGAGATTGCAGAGAGAGAGGGAGAAGAAAAGGACAGATGGACCAGGGCCTGCTTTAGCTGGTACATGCAGGAAGCCAGGAAGAAGAACATGGCACAGGCAACATAGTAGCAGTTTTAGAGGAGCATCCAACGGTCCCATCAGGGTGTAAACCTCTGCACTGTCTGAGGCAAGGATGTGAACTATTCAAGTAAGTGAAATGGAGAACACAGATGTGTCCCTGGGGAGGAAGGCTCACTTCCCACTCAGCTCACTCCAGCCCATCCCCAGTGGCCATCAGGGATGTGGGAGAAGACTCCCTGGATTCCCTGGGAGCACAGCCCAGCATGAGGTCATGAAGAGGCTGTCTAGGAAGAGGCTGGGAAGAGGCTATCTCCCAGGTCTGAGGGCAAACTCACACTGATGTTGGCCGTATCTACACAGAGTTTCAACCCCTTGGCCACTGGCTCCTTGCTCGTTCCATCAGTTGCAGTGCTGGTTGTGCCATGACAGCCGCAGCCTCAGTGCAGGACAACACACTAACTTAATTGAGCAATGACTTGACAGCCACATCTTCAGTGCAGAACACAGTATTAGCTTAAATAACCAACAAAATACTAAACCAGATGAAAGCTGTGACAGCAGTCCAAACTCTGTTGAATTATCAAGCAGCTGAATAACCTTCCCCCTAACTTTAGTCATGGGGGAGAGAAGACATAGGGGTGGAGGCTGCAGGAGTAACCTCTTCCTCTGCATTTATGGAAGTGGCTGTTTGGAGTGGGAAGATGCTCAAAGCAAGATGAAAGCCTCTGGTTGTGGTTTTTGACTTGGGTCTGGATTTTGCCAGCCCAAATGTCAACCCTGGTTACATTTCCACACCCCTGAAGCTCTTACACATCATGACCAGTTTCAATGCTCCCCACTCTGCTCATGTAACCAAATAATTGACAGCTAGCACTAATTTCCAAAGTTTGTTGGTTTCTTCCAGTGAGGGAAAAGGCACCAGAGCACTCACACTGCCATAACACAACCATGCCTCCTCAAGCTGTTGGGCTTCCTCAGACACTCTGCCCTAGGTGGTGGTCTACATTCAGTTATCTATTGTGGTCACTGTCATGCTTAGCTATGCCTCGCATAGCTGTGTGCTAGACTTTCCTGCAGGCAGAGCAGATGACTTCCAGGGTGAACCTGACACCATCCTTAAAAAGACGAGCACACCAAAAGGAGTTAAAAAAACCCCACACCATGCAGTATATATATGTAGGGAGTGATCTGGGAACACAGAAAAAAAGCCAAGTAGGAGAGCGTGGTATCTCCAGTTTTTGAAGGATGCAAAACTTCTTTCACCTCTTTTTTTTTTTTTTTTTTTTTTTTTTAAACCTGGTCAAAGTATTGTTCCTTAACACACCACTGAAAATGAGCAAATGCTGGCAGTAAGCCTTGGTACCAGCTCACTTTAGGAAGCAGCAGGCTACTGACCTCTCACTCTGCCTATCCCACTCCTACCCACACTCCGAAACTTCACGCATTAGGAAAACTCCCAGCCACTTGAAAAAAAAACACAAACTATGAATCACCTGCTCTCACCTCCCCTGGCATTTGTGGTTTTACATTCTTATTCCTCAGTTTATTCATGGTCAAAACCACGTGAAACAGACTCATGAGTGCCTCCCTTACAGAGTAAAGAGGATAAACCCCAAAATTCTGGCAGAACAGTGGTTTTCCATGTGGATGATTGCTGTAGGAAGTGCATTCATGACAAATTACATCTGCTTCTCTCAGTGCCTCCCTAGCAAGGCTGCTGCTTGAATTTGGGTGACAGGGCTGGATGCTGACTGAAGTAATTTCAGCACAATCAGCAGGAAATTTTAACACAAATTAACCTTCATTATAAATGGCAAAGAATCCTCTCTGCTCCACAAGACCCAGAGAGTGCTTGAAGTGAGAAGTGGCATGCTTATAAACTTACAAAAATATGACAAAGCAGCAGAAAGGATTCCAGTTGGTTCTCAGAGCAGTGTCTGCTAATGGAAAACCTTGGACTCTTTCCTTTCTGACCTTGTATAAATGCAGCATTAGGAGGGAGAGAGCAAAGAACATGGGGTCTGCTCCTGCTTGCCAGAAGGCACAATCAGAGTCCTAGAACAGGCAACGGAATATGTTACTATCATTGATTAACAGATTAGGAGATGTATATTACGGTTTTTGTAGAGAATGGATTATGGACCATCTGTTGATCTATTTCACCCTGGGAAGCATATGTGAGCATTTCTGATGGGTGTAAAGCTGGACAGTGTGCACAGACCGCATTCCTTTTGACTGCCTTTCTCCCCAGGGAGACACAGTTCATCTGGGGTGTGTGACATTCCCTCCCATCCTGTGCAAGTTATTTTTCGTTGCTATCAGCTATCCCTTGGCTGCCTGAAGTGACTGAAGTTGCTTCTGGAAGAAAGTGTGACCCTCAATCCCAAGGATGAAAACTGGGCAATGTTTGACCTGAGGGGTAAACTTTCAATGTGCACAGAAGCCTAGGGAAGAATGACGTCAGCCAAGACATTATTTCCTGCCTTCTGCAGACGAAGAATCAACAGTAGGAAAGCACATTTTTAGAAGAGCTAACAAATCACTGCTCTCTTTCAAAATGGACTTGAACAAGAACGTGCTTCTTTTCTGCCAGTGTCTTTCTCCTAGACCTTCTCTTCTGTCAGCCAGTTGTTCATGTCTACCCCTACACTGCTATTTCAATGATGCTCTAGTTTTGAGCAGTGTGTGTAGGAGAGTTAATTCACTCAGAGACCTAAGGCAGCTTGCTAGTCATGCTAATTAGCTGTCTAAGCAAAGAATATATTAGCTTTACAGCAGCACTAACAGATTTGACTTATATCAACAACAAAAAAGCTGCCACATGAAGCTATAGGGTGTATGAGGTGAGAAATCGGTGTAGAAATGAGCAACAGAAGATCATTACCCCATTAGAAGGATTCCAAGTTAAGGGTGACCAGGTCAAATTGAGGTTTTATTACATATGTATTCTGACCACGATATTCTTTACCAACTGAACAATTTGAAATTCAAGTGAACACAAACTCAGATCTGATTTCAAGGAGAATTTCCATCCGGAAACATTGTGAAGAACTACTGACAAGTAATGGAGGTATCAAGGACTAGTAAGATTGCAAGCCAGAAAATGTGTGCATGTCAATGGTGAAATTTCCAAACAGCTGAGGATTAAATCTAATAGGATTTGAAGTTGCAGACAAAAAGCCTGAAGTTTCAAGGCAAGTGAAACTGCATTTGTGTGGAATCCTCTCCATCACTGCCTTCTTCCCCTAATCAAGCTAACTGCTAAGGCTTGTTAAACTGCATGTTTACAACCCCTTACTGATTCAAAGTTGTCTTGTTCACTGCTGTGCCCCAGGGATTTTCAAACACTTGTGCAGTGCTGTCCCACAGATTTGCCATTTAATTTCTGTTGGCAGATTTTTTTCAACCTTTAAGATTTTTTTCCCCTGTATGTTCAACGGTATCCCAGTTATGCTTCACCAGGGAAATTTCAAAAATTTTCCAGTGAGGTGTCTTAATTGACTTAAAACATAAGGGTCATATAACACAACACTTTCTCCTGGCTTTAGATTCTTCCTATAAACTTGATCAGCCTTATTTTTATTCTAGAGTACCAGCAGATTGATCAAAAGCAGAGTGGCCCTAATCAGATGTTAGTCTTCCATCCTCACTCACCAGGTTTCAGCTTCTTACCTTAAATCAGTCATGCCATCTGTAGGGAAATGGCAATTAAATCAACAGAAAACTGTTCTTGTTGGCTTCACTGTTCCTGCATAGTCTCCACTGACTGTCAAGACTGTTGGCAACTATTCCAGAGTATGATATATAATGGACACAGTTAGTTAGGCAACTCTTCTTTAGTATGAAACAGGTTTTAAAGAATACATTGAAATGAGTATTAAATTAAGGAAACCATAAATGCTGATAACCAAATATTTGGCATACACAACCTTTTCCAACTACATGAGTGTTCTGAAGACCCAACAAAATGGTGTACCATGCACACATGCTTTCAAATAAAAAATACTCATCTGCATTCCTTCAATCAAAAAGAACCACTGATACTCAACAGCATGCATTAAAATATTGAGTTGTATATAAACAGCTGTATGAAGAGAGGTGCATTGATATGGACGCCCCTTTACAAATCTGCTTCATGCGGTCTGCTTTATCAAGATGATGAGTTGACATGGAATTCATATGTGTGGGAAGGAGCCAGAAGCCATTCAGTTTGTGATAATTAGCCTATAATGTGGAAATTACAGGGAACTTACTTTGAAATTAAATAACTCCCCATCTACAGGAACCCCTTCCAAATTGTTCTCACTAGATCTTCTGAGTCTGATTGAGCCTCCAAATCTCCTTGCTTCAGTGCATAGTCTATTTTAGTTGAACTGTTGTGCTGCATTTGGCTGGAGCAGAATTAACTTTCTTCACAGTGGCTGGTATGGGGCTGTATTTTGGATTTGTTGAACACAGGGTTGATAATATAGAGATGTTTTGTTATTGCTGAGCTGGGCTTACACAGAACCAAGGCCTTTGCTGCTGTTTGTACTTCCATGCTGGTGAAGAAGTTGGGAGTTCATGGGAGGCTGGGTGGAGACACAGCTGGGACAGGCGATCCCAGCTGGCCAAAGGGATATTCCAGATCATGTGACATCATCATGGTCAGTACATAAAGCTGGGGGGAAGAAGGAGGAAGGAGGGGAGTATTTGGAGTGATGGTGTTTGTCTATCCTAGTAACTGTTATGCATAACAGGCCTCTCCTCTCCTGGAGATGGCTGAACACCTGCCTGCCATGGGAAACTGTTACATTTCCCATGTGGCAGTTTTGCAGACAGGCACATGACTGAACCCATGGAGTTCATGCAACAACAGCCAACATTTATCGATGCACGCCCCCTTTTATAGGGGGCTCAAAATTCCTGAGCTTGAATACCTGATTGTTTGAGGTCTCCACACCGCCCAGCTCACTGGCCAATTAGATGTTTGCATTCAAGATTGAATGGGATTGGCTAGGGTCCCCTGCTCGAGTTCAAATCCAACCTATCCTTGTCTTACCCAGGGACTTGGAAACTTCTCTCCTCTAATGACCTAGGCTGGGAGCTGGGGTCTGTTATGGCAATTTTATCTGTTCAACTTACAGACCAGCGGTAGCTGTGACAGGAAACAGTAAAATAATTTCTTGTTTTGCTTTGCTTTGCCTGTGTGTTTGGCTTTTGCTTTCTTTACTGGATGGTTTTGACATCAACCCATTTTACTGTTTCAATTCTCTCCTCAGCCTCATTAGTGGGGGCATGAATGCCTGATTGCTGGCTAAGGTTAAACCACAACGCATACAAATAACGTAAATCAAATACATCAATTTGAGAAAACAGCATATATACAAAAAGCTAACTTTTGATTGTTTCTACTTACATATGTTCATATTTTTGCAAGATCCAAGTGATGTCCTACAGCTTCTATACTAAAACCAACACCTTGAATTTAATGTGCCATATTTCTTTAAATTCCTCTTCAGCAGATCAGACCATCTGGTAGACAACAGACATGCTTTAGGAAAGCCTAAGAACCAAGTACAAGGTAGTGTTCAGTCATTTGCTATCCATGTGCCTCTAGAGAGGCATTTGCTATCCATGTGCCTCAAGTGAAAGCCTGCCCTACCACAGCTCCACTTCAACCAGAAAAACACCTTGAATTCCCTTTTTACTTTGATTACCACTACATTTGGTGACAGAGCCACCAAATGTGACAGACCAAGCCAACAAAATGAAGGGCTTTGGATCTCACTCTCCCTGCTTATGTCATCCTTGAGTCTGTCACAGTAAGTCAAAAATAATTGAGGGGGCAGGCGACTACTGTCCCATGAGTCAGTGCAGATGTGGCACAACACATTCTCCCCATCCATGTCAACTCAGGCTGCATGAGTAAAGCTAGCAATTAAGAGTACAAAACAATTATTCTTCCTGACATCATCCCAGCCTCAGACCGTAAGAGCTTCCTTTCACCCTGCCTCTGCCTCACTGTTGTTATCCAACCATTTCTCAGACTTCATCTTGTGACAGTTTCAGGGTGGAATAATACAAGTCCAGAACCACCAAAGGCTACATGTTTAAAACTATGAATACCTGTTCCACCAGGCGCCAAGGAATACCTAATCCTACCAGTGTAAAAGTCTGAAAAAGCAATAAGCAGTATGCTTGATCCTCCAGTGCTGCAATAAGGAGGAAAAAAAAAAAAAAAAGCTGCAAACCTTTGAAGGCTTCTTTTATCTTCTGGAACTGGCTGGTCCTGCAGACAGGGATACAGCTGACTTTCAAAAGTATAGCCACAAAAGTAAGAGTTAACCTAGGAGGCTGCAGTAAAGGATCTACCTCACATTTTACATCTTTCTGCTCTTCATGCATGGAGGAGGTGACTTGTTACCTATAGTTAAACCAAGACTTGTAGAAACTTCAGCCTGTCAATCACAACCATTGAAAATGTTTTAGGTTTGAATTTTACTAGAACTAGTATGCAGAGACAAGGTAATTTTGTTCTTTGCTAGTACTTGTGAGCTCTGTGGAGTTCATCAGTAGCAATGCTGTCTACAGAGCAATGAGCTCTATCTGCTGTCTTTATTCTCTATCTTGTCTACTTTAGATTTTGGGACAGAAACTGTATCTTATAACAGGTTTATATAATTACTTAAATCCAATTTCCAATCTTAATTAGGAATGTAACGATGAACTATTAATAATATTCAGAGCAGCATTAATCTATCTCTGCTCTTTCACTTGAATGATAACAGGAGCTAGACCATCAGGGAAATAAATTAAAGACAATTTGAGTTTTGAGAGAAATGGCAGAACAAGAGCTTGGGATCTGCATTGCTGCAGTATCTTGTGTCTATGGGAGATCCCACGGAGTCAGGAAAAGGTGAGATGGTGGGCCTACTTACAGTCTGATAAAGTAAAATAACAAGTACAGGACATCATAGGACTCACACTATGATGCTGAACAAGTGTTTCAATAAAAGTGACTTCAACACAATCTAAAAGAGGGTAATGTCAAACCCTAGTTTAGGCATCCTGCCTGACAAATAAAAAAGGGAATATACCCTCCCCCACTACTACCCTGAAAAAGCATTTTCCCATTCCCTCAATGGCAGTCAGGTTGGATCAGAAATGAACTACTTGCACCAGGTGTCAGATGCCAAGGATACTTCTCTTGGTTACAAAGTCTCTAATAAAAAGTCAATTATTATGCTCAATACATAAGTGCTAGTGACTAACAAAACCAAGTTGTAGTCATGCTCCTCTTAAAAAACAAAACAAAAAAACAACATGACTCTACTCTGTGTGGCTTCACTGTTTTCCAGTGCAAACTCATCTATCTGCTGGAATAATTACCAAACTGTTTCATAGAGAGTGCCATAAGAGAGATTTCATTCTCACTGAACTGTAATGTTAACCTGGGGAATCTGTGAACCTTCAGAAAGGGATTTCTTTTGTGAAAATTAACTGAACTGACTCTGCTTTAAATTAAAATCAACTCAGGAACTAATTTTTCAATTCTGCACGAAACTGAAACCTTTAGAGTGTTAGTTGTATCTTTAAAAGTTTTCACTAAGATCACACAACCATATCCTGAGGAAAACTAGAGCAACTTTTTCCCTCTCAACAATATCAGTTTACAGCTGAACAACAGAAGGGTGGAGGAGGAAATTCCTTTACTCTCACCTTCCAAAAAAAAGTTCCTTTTCAGCAAGCTTAGTACAATGAGTTTGTGTCATCAATTGTTTGCAGGAAACATCTCACATTTTTTCCTTCTATGCAATGAGTTTAATCACAGAAAGTTGACTTAATTCTATTAAGAAAACAAGGCAAAGGAAAGGCAAAAGCTATGATCACAGAAGAAATCAGAAATCCCACCAATCTCAGTAAAAGAACCCACACAATGTTCACAGAAGATCCAAGCAATGTATAAAGAAGACCAGAGCACCACAAGGAAGAAGAAAATAACAGCACATGGGCAGCATTCCCACTTTATGCTGGGGCTAACCAAAATTCATAAATACCTTTCTAATTTTGTTTGTTTAAAGGTCCTGTGAATAAACTGCTTGGTCTGCAGCAACAATACTGCAACTGGCAAGAACAAGAATTTAAGAGCAAGAATTAAACCTTTACTCTTAGCAATCTCTTCAAGAGGTTTTCTAGATTTTCTTTAGTGAAAAGCTATTTCTGATGCAGCTTTTCCTGGTAATTTCCACTGATGGAGTAGAAGCCAACTGCTGCTCTTCCATGGAAAGCTCTGATATTTCTTTGAAAGAATCAACAGCAATGAAGTAACACACAGTTGTTTGACAAGGTTATATTCTAGAAGGAAATAGAAAGGCATGGATGAACTGTGCTTTTTGGCTGTTTCAATCAACCCCTATATAAGCTTGTGTCAGATGGCACCCTGGAGCTTTACTCCCCAAAACCAGGGCACTGCTCCTGGTCTATCCTTTGGAAAGGGGAAGCAGCACTCTGGGAGGAGACCAGCAGTAAGATGTAGCCTTCAAGGTCTCCTCCTGGCTTCCTGTTCTGGAGGACACTTATGCATGCCATATAACTGATGCTGAAAATGCAGATTCAGGAGAGTATCAGCAAAGTGAAAAGGCTTGCCTGGTAACTGCATTCCAGGAAGGCTTTTGCAAATGTAGACAATACCTTAGGAGCAAAAACATAACTCAGTCAAGCTGCCCAAGGTACAATGTGAACAGTGAATCAGACTGAAGGACTGTTGTGGTGAGAAGGATCAAATCTTTTACTCTTGTCACACCACCAGATCTGTGTTAACTCTCCAGCAGTTCACGCAGTTACGGCCATTCACTGGTGCACAGCTGGCAGGAGAACTCCGTTCAGCTGACAGGGTTCTTCTGGGTGCTCCCACCACTACTGTCATACATCACACTCCTTTTTAAATACACAGCTCTCTGTGAGAAAGAAACTGACAGTATCAGTTGAACATTCAGACCTCTTCCCTGAAGAAAATGACTCAACCTTTCTCTCAGCCTCATACAAATCAGTGACCAGATCTGGGAAGGAGTTAGGATATGTACACTTTACTCTTATTTAGGCTCTCAACACCCAGTGCCAGAGAACACTTAAAAAACCCCTTCATGTAACACCAAAAGAAGAGAAGCAAACAAGAAGTAGCCTAAAGGCGGAGGGAGGACATAGGTTGCCCCGCAGAGCAAGAGCCCAGAAATTCGTAAGTAAGACAGACATTGCAAAGGCAACCCAGACTGGAAAACACAAGAATTGCCCCCTCCCACTGAACAAGGGTCTGAGCCAACACCATTACCCTGGAAAAGCTGACTTGCTTGGTCAGTCCCCTGAGTAGAGCTGCCTGCTCCAGAGCAATGATGTTACCCACCAGCTCCTTCCCATCACACATCTCAGGAGAACCAGGGTCCTGCCCTGCCACTCCCAGGACAGCTATTTTTTGCTTTTATCCTTTTAACAGCCAAACCAAAGAAACTCTGACAACACTATCACAGACTGCGGGAAGTACTGAGAGAGATTAGTAACATATTTCTCTGTTATTTGTATTAGCACAGAGGAAAATCATAGGGTGTTCTCCTGTCAATCCATGTCCATTTGCATTAACTGAAAGCTTGGGCCTTGGGTTGGAAGGATTTGGGTTTGGAGGGGGGATAGCATATCTCAGAGCTTTTCAGAGATGGCTATATGCCTCAGTATCTGAACAAGAAAGGACCCAGAAAAATAATTTTTTCAGACTCGTCTGGTCTTTACAATACACTCTGAATCTAAAGATTTTTGTTAGTTTCTAACTCTGCAGCCCAGGAAACATTTTTAAAACTTTAAAGATTTTTTAAAAAAATTACAGTTAACAAGCCTAAACTTGTTTTCAGTGAAGCTGCTGTATAGTTAAGTAAAAGAGGATTTTATTAATTCCTGAAAGCTTCAGGAGAGAAAAATTTGTTTTTTATTCTCTTGTGATATTTTTCCTATAATCTATCAAAAGATCCATATCAAGCCCACATAATCAAAGTACTTATGAATTAACTAGAAAATTTCAAATATTGTTCAGCATGAATTAACTGATGTCCAGCAACAGAATGTACACACAAAATCTCTTTCACCAAACCAATGCAAATTGTATCACCCAGCATGTAGTCCCAAATGTCAAATGCAACAGAGCAGCAGAGGCCTTTTTCTCTACTGTTCAGCTACTTAAAATGCCTGAGTTCCTGCCTGACTAGGAGGAACCTGAGAAATTTTGTGAGCATTACCCTCCACAATGGAGGTCCATTGTTGTTGGAGCCCACAACCGTGTTCTTGAGGAATGAAACCATCAAGTCACTATAAAATCTTGGCATCATGCCTAGCAAAGTGAAGTTCTCCTGCTGTGAAACTGGGCCCCCTTTTCTTCTTTTAAAAAGTCAGGCACACTATTTCAAACTCACATTTGCCACAATAAAAACTGCAAGCCTTTCAGCATCTCCTTTTTTCATTTCTTCCCCTCCTTGTTGCCTCCAAAGGAAATTATTCATTAGATCCAGCAGCTATAATGATGATTTAAATGGCATGATGCTGTCCCAGTGCAGCTGCACTCTGACAGATGACTGATGCCAAAGGGATATTGGGCAAAGCACCCATGTACATACAGGCCTTTTAAGTATAGAGTAAGTCCCCACACATAAAATACCACTGTGTCCTGCTGCTTCACTTCTAATAAACTTACAAGTCCTTGCCACTTAATGCACAGCCAAAGAGATGGTAAGTACCTGCAGAGGTAACTTGGCATTTTGGTGTTCAGATGTTTACTGTTGACTCTCCCAGTCTGGACCAGCAGTTGCATCTGTGCCTGGAAGATACAAACCCTCAAAAAGAAAGTGTGAGCAGTGAACTCTGGCCTGACGTTTCACATTTTCTGCATTAGTGTCGGCATCTGCAATGAGTGGAACATTGAAGAACCAATTCTTCACACAAAATTGAGTGGGGCTCAACCTCAGCCCAATCCTGCTGCTCTCCAGAGGTCGTGCACTGTAGCATGAATATTGTCCATGTGTCACAGGCTGACACAGAGGAAAAGATGGCATAGGTTACACTGGTAGAAGCACTTTAGTCTTTAATTATCTCAGATACACTGCATCTGCAGATGAACACTTCTGGCCAATGTAACTTTGCCACAGCTTTAAATGCAATCTTGGTCTCAGTTTACTGAATACTGGCGTTTGTAACCTCCTCTCTCTCTTTTTCTTTCACACTCACCACCATTTTTAATAGAAACTGAGCAGTTGATGTGACAAAATATATGTATGCTTTTTTCCTTTTTTGCCTCTGGGTATCTTACCAGCATCCAACATGACAACAGACAGAATCAAGTGTTACCATCTACACCTGCAGGATTCCGGTTTTATTTTCCTTTCTGCAGGAACATATCCCAAAGGCATGGGAAGGGGAATGCTTAGGCATACCATGTATGTGCTCCTCTGCCCCCAAGGACCTACACCCCAGGAGCTGGTGATCATCTCGTAATATCCCTTTGGAAAGTCCCTTTTTGGCAGTTCACTCTGCCAAGAACTTAGGGAGTTGGCTTGATTTCTCTTCAGAAAGCTTGGATAATACAGAGTCTTGGAGCATGCAAGAGAACAGTCCTACCATCCTTTTCTTCCGGAAAGAAAACAGGTTTCCCGCAGGACACAGTTTAATACAAACCAGCAAAGTCACATCACTTATTCAGGCCAGCAAGATACACTCACTTGCCAGAGTCAACAAGAAGGGTAGGCAAGGCATACCCAACAGCTGAACTTCCGAGTTTTCCACACATCCCACTAGAACCAAAGAAAAAAGCAATTTTGCTGCTGAACTGTTGCTGCTATTCAGATGAAACCCCTGAATAATGGAGAAGTCTGGGGAACGAATGACAGGGAGAACAGCCTAAGAACATTTTATTGAGAGCAGAAGTTCATTTGATAATGACATCTGACAAAAAGACAAGAGCAAGGAACTTCCCCACTAGAAACATTAATTCTATTGCAGTCTCTTCTTTTCAGCACACTTCATTCTGAAAGACTGAGCTAGTTTGGCTCAGCCACCAAATATTATTTGGAATCCAACTCTACTGCTGACCACCAGTACCCAGCCCGAAGAAATAAGCAGAAAGTCAGTGGAATTAACTGCCACTCAAAGCTGAATTCTGGGGAGTCCTGCTTATGTGCTGATCTTATCACAAACTGGCTTCAGGACTGTCTAAATATGCCAGTAGCTGTTGTCAGCTTTCCAGCGACAACTCCAAGTGTGATTTTTCTCCCCTAAGGGTGATCCTCCTAGAAATTTCAAAATTACCTGAGCTATCTCTAAGTTAATTAGATGGAAAAAGATTTTTCAAGAAGTTTAAGGGCTTAAAATACATCCCTAAATGCCAAAAATGTCAACTAATTAAAAGATATTTTTAATTTGAAGTGAGAACTATTCACTAGAAGCCTGTCAATACACACTCTGGGCTGCTGTGCTATGCCACTTCTGTTCTCATTAACCAAGCTGATAAGCACATTTTATACATCAAACTGAGCCTAAACCTGGGCCTTACAAGTACTTCACTCCAGCAAGCCCAACAGGCAACAGGACAGGGTTGTTCAGAGAGCCCATCAAAAATGCTGTTAAAAGGTCACATTTTCAGAAAGTGAATGGACAGTTCTTCAGTGTACGTTGGTTCCTCTTCTAAAGTACATTTTAAATTTTAAAGAACTGCCCAAAGGTGTGGCTGCTCCTCTCCTTCCTCAGAGCTCCTGCTCACCAGAGATTCCGGGGGCACTCATATGGACTTGAGAATCAGAGAGGAAGAACAAGCTTTCATTGGCCATAATGTAAGAGGAAGCTAATATGTCTCTGTTTGACATTTTTAAATTAAACAAAGCCAAGAATTGAAACAGAAGGGTGTAATGAAAGTGCATGTTATAACATGGGAAACATTGTGGAGACTGGAACATCAAATGGATGCAGGACAGGCTCAGGCATCTATCAAATCAAAGAACAGCATCTAAAGCCAGCATAGGTTCTTTTGTCCTACTCTTTAGATCTAACTAAAGGGTCAAAATGGTTGGTTTGATTAAGCAGTTTCCAGTGATACACTGACCAGTGTGACCAGTATTTCCACTGCTTTCACAACACAAAAAATACAGGATTGTCATAAATAGTTTAACCGCTGTTGCTCTAAACGGTCTTTTCAACCTAAATTAATATATGACTCTATGAAAATATTGAAAATACACAAGCAAATGGAAAAGTCAGACCACAACTTTGTCTCAATTTATCTTTTTAATGATTGCAACTAGCAGCAGGAGCAAAGAACAATGAAGAACCGGATCAGTCTCTGCTCTGCCAAGCTCAGCCACGCCATGCCAGAACGATGCTCCTGCGAACATGCCCTGGTGTGTCCCCATCAGCCACACGCTGAACGGTTGAAACAACATGGTGTTGAGGCCTGAATGTGTCTGAATTCTCATGGCTACATTTCCTACTAATGCACCTGGTCCTCCAGACTGTCCTTGGTATTTTGGTCATAAGTGTGCCATTCCTCTCCTAAGTGTGAGCAAGCTGTGCCAGTAAAACATGCCTTGAAAACACTGGGATAGTTGGAATATCAAACCGTAACATAAGCCACAATAGTTTGTTCACCTCGCATATACTTAGTTTTAAAATCAGGTTAAATGACTCTAGGTTTATTGATAGTAGTTCCCACACCAGCATGTGGGTTCTCAAGAGTATTGCCAACAAAAACCTCTTCTTGTGCTCACTCTTGGGGTAGGGTAGCAGCTAATAGAGAACTCTAAAATTGGAAATAAATGACCTATTTCTGAGGAAAGCTGATAGAAAAATATTTAAAGGTTTGAGATTGGCTTCACACTGTCTTCCTTACAAGGCTACAGGAATACAGTGATACACTCCTAATAGAATGGCATTAGAGAGACAAAAAGTCCATACAAACCGATTCACCAACTTTACAAAAAAAAAAAAATCTTTACTTCTTTACTTGTGCAAGCTTTATTAACATATGTACATCTGTTTAAATAGTTTGCCAGCAGAGTTTGGTGCAGGATGCTAATACAGGTGCACATTTCATCTGATTCCTATTTCTGCTCTGTAATCTTCCTGAAACCTGCCCTAGAAGAGCAATTAAAAACTAAAAGGCGGGGGGAACTTTTTAAGAGTAAAGCTTTTTCAAAGATGGGTGGAACTGGTTTGTATATTAGTAGTTCTGTTAGTGAATTCTTCTCAACTGGCACTACTAAACTTGCTCCACATTTAATGAGACACAGAAATAGGGCACTCCTAGCATGTGTACAGATGGAGCTGTATTTTTCCCTGGAGTGTTGGGGAACAAATGGCTGTTATTAAGCTCAAATCAAACAATGCTGGTGTCGCTGTCCTAGACAATGAGGCATAAGATGCCCACTTGAATTCTTGGGTTTAATGGTTAAAAAATAACATCCCTGTTGTCAAGTATCAGCCCCTGAGAAGAACTGTTAGGAAGGAAGCTGCATATAAGCTGCATATATCCTCAGGTGCATTTGCACCCAGGCCCAGTCAACAGTCATACCTACTGTTACTGTGGTGTTTGTGGCTTTGGTGGTGTCCTTTTATCTGCTTGGTTTTGTTTGCTTGTTTTGTGATGGGGGAGGGGTGTCTCTGTGTGTGTTTAGGTGAGTATAATCCTTAACCTGTCACCAGTTTAAAGGTATTTTACAATTACCATGAGGGGAGACTTTTTTTTGCTATTTTGCTAAAGTGGTCAACTTTAGTGGCTAGAAGGGGAATAAGTGAGATGCATATAAGCCACCCTTCCCTGCCAGTACTATATGCACTACACCCTTAAAAACTTCTCCTGATTAATGAATAAATTATACAAATAGATGTTTCATAAAGCAACACAAGAACATGTAAAATAAAGCTAAGAATCCTTCCCTTCTGAAGTACATATAGTGATGTGACTTTAGTAATTTATACACAGAGTTTTGTGCTCTTTGTCCCTTTTAAACTCAGAAACACAGGAGAATAGGAAAATTATGATGCCCAGAGCCCCAAAAGAAATCGGTGGAACCAAAAGATTCTGGAGAAAAAAAATCCAGAGCTTTGGAAACATTCTTTTCTCCTGGATCATGATTCATCTCTTTAGTCAATTAGATAAAGTTGGAAAGAAAATTCCAAAATGAACAGAATACATTTTCATGATTCAGTAGCACATATCAAAGTTTTCCATAGAGCTTGTGCATATCTTTTAAAGCAATATTCCTAACCTTTCTAATAGATGTAGATATGTTTTGGAGGGAATCTGAGTTATTTTAAATACAATGTTGTTTTTCTCTGTTATTAATGAGAGATTAAATAAATCATCCTCTGCCAGTATAATACCTAGGGAAAACTCTCACTTTCACACTACATTGCATGTAACTCTCACATTAAGCAATGTAATGCTTGACTCTTGTTACAATACAGTATTTTAATAACATTTCTGAGGAATTATTCTGAAGATGCAGTTCTCCTTCCCCCTGGAAATTCAGTATCTTACCAAATCTTATCTCATCAAAGAAACAAAATTGAACTCTGAACTCTCATTGATTATCAGCTTAAATAAAAACTATGTATTTTTAAACTTAGGGATGGCATGATTTACTGTTACAATGGATTAATTAAGGTAATTCACCACCAAAAATAAAACAACAACAATTTGTGCTGATAATCCAGAATTTGAATATGAAAAAACTATCCCCTTTTTTGTTAATTCTGTCATAATACCAGAAAAGCCAAGCACCGTGAATGTAATTACTTGGGAAACAAGCCTGCAGTAGCACCTGAAATTTTAGTTTCAACATAGTGTGTTTGAGTGAAAATTGTGGAAAAGCCCTTAAGATTGTCCAATGTGGAGAAGAAAGAAGGAGAAACTAGAATTCTGTTTGACAGGTGAGAAACTTCAGCTGTACAACTGATGATTCACACTTGTTTTTCAGGATGGAGTGAGAAACACGTGGTCTCCTGAAGTTACTGTATGCAACACATTTTTTAAAGTTTTGTATACATTTCAGTACTGAATAACCATGACTCTTAACTGATGACAGAAAATACTGGAAGAGCCTTGAGATGCCCTCTTAGTTAACATCCAGATTCCTTCAGTCAACTACAATGACTATGATGACAGGTTACCATTAGGTTTTTAGAAACTCCAAAAATTCCCAATCTGACTCTGTCTTTCCCACTCGGTGTAATATGGGAATAGTTAATGTTACCAACTACAACTGGACATCTGTCATTTTCACATGGCTGAGATGGAAACTATCCCTAACTGACTTACCACAATAGGAAGACTGCAAGGTTTGCTTCCTCACTGAAGACAGAATCATTTGCCAGGTCCCTCCCCATCAATCTGGACTGCGAAATACATTCTTAGCAGCAGAAGAATCTCAGATAGGAGAGTTCACAGAGTATAGACTTTGCTCAACTTCAAATAATAATTTACTAGAGCAATGCACACCAAAGTCTTACAGTTAGTTAAGCACATAAGACGTAAAGTTTTGGAGATATAGAAGAAAAAGAGCACCACTTTGGCATATGGCTCAAAGAAAACAACATGAATTATAGATATAACTGCATCTGCTGGCATTCATCCAAAAAAGTGCTGCTGCTAGATTTCAAAATTAAACCTAATTATATAGAACTGTACTCAAGTGATCTAGGTCATCAGTCAGTTAAAGAACATCCCACCATAGGACTAATACAATATTTAGATAAGCCATCATCATCATCATCAATTAACAGGCCAACTTTTTTTTCCACCATAATCTGAATGCCAAGACTATCCACATCAACTTCAACAGACTTGGTCTTAGTGAGTGGGAGTATTGGAAAAGACTTTTCCTCAATGAATTATGAGTCCAGAATTTCCTAGGGAACCTTCACGAAGTTTTGGCATTAAAACAAATATAGAAAAAAAAAATCAGCATAAAAATGGGAGACAAGCAATGAAAATTGTATCAAAATAACAAAGAATTCAAGTTGAACTCCAGACATCCAAGAAACAGGGTGCACAGGACAACAAAGGTCTGCCCCTTCAGCACAGCCTGCTAGGAGAGACAGTTGCCACAGCTTTTCATTTTTTAAAGGGGGGTGGGAGGAAGAAAGAGACCATTTTGGCAGCCTGAACAACCCTCTTTATCCCACAACCATAAATGCATTCCCATCAGTTGAAGTCGGAACTGCCTGAGAATCAGTACAGCAGCACATCAATGAGAAAAAAACCCACACTGTGAATAGTAACAATAGGGACAGTTCTAGATGTTGCTTTATGTAGCTCTTCTTGCCTTGCTATAAATGGAGTATCAATCGCAGTTGCTAAATCAGCAGGTGTTTCCCATAGCAAAAGTGAACTTTGCAGTTTAGACAAGACAAGCCAGGCATGAATCAAATTATCTTATGATCAAAGTATACATCAAAATGCTCAGGATTCTGCTGGCTCTACTTTTCATGCTCTAAGCCATGAGATCCTGTATCCTTAACTTAGTCAAAACTCTGGCTGAAGCCAACAGGAGTTTGAAGTAATTTAAAAGGACTGCACACATCCCTTCTTACAGAAGCTGCACATCCACAGTGAAGGGAAATAACCATCAGCTGCCACAAGAGCTATTTTTTACTGGCACTATTACAAGATATCTATAAATATGGCTCAATTGACTTAAGAGCTCACCTGGGACTTGTACTCTTTGGACATCTAAGAAAACTAATACAAAAACAAGGTATCAGTCATCAAAAGCCAATATCTGTATGTAACATTTTAAATTTCTGAAAACTTACTTTGGCAGAGACTACAGCAGGGCAGCTAAAGGACTGGCATTCAAACACCAAATGAAGATAAATCAATAAAAATCACTCAATACTGACTGGTCAGATATGCTCACAATGAATACACTTAAATGAACACAATTTCAACTATAACTTCTGCTGTGTGCAGAGACATAAGAGCTGTGATCTAAAGACAATAACTTGCACTTCTTAGGGAAAAAAGTCACACATTATAACAGATACTGATGTATATATACAACTTCTTTGGGTTCCTGAGGCTGCTGAGATCAGAAAATGTAATTGTGAAATTGAAATAAATCCCTGCCAGATAGGCAAAACCTCTGCAAAACACTTACACAGCATGAATACAAATTGACATACCAGAGCTATGAGACAATGCTAGAATCAGAGAATATCATTACAATGTTAAACTTTTAATCACTACTCATTATAAAACAACATGTTTATTTCATTGGTAAAATCACAACTGGGGGAATATGCTCTACCTCTTTTAACAGCAGGCTGGTACTCGTACCTAATGTACATCTTCTGGAACGGACATGACAGGCAATTCATCTTCAGATAAAAACCTAACTTCAGTAGGATGACTGCTCTTTAAGGCTAATGATTAATGTTATCAGGAACTCAAACACTGGTACATCCACAATAGCTGCCGGCCTGCTCACCTCAGTAATAATTTCAGTAACTTTTTTGAAAGAGACACCAGTGTTTCGGAAGTTTACACTGTAGTGGTCCTCAGCACAGGCCAAATAAAAAAGAAATAAAATATTTTGAACTCATGAACTCGGTTTGCTGTTACAGAGGAATCTAAAAATAGAAACAGTTGGAACAAAGATACAGGGCATTTTCTGTTTAAAAAGGGGAGTCCAGGAAAATTTGAGATCGCCATGAAGAACACACGCTGATTAAAAAATAATTACGTCACAGGTTTCCCAGGATCTTGCTGAACCCCCTCCACACGCCCCCTCCATCCCCACAACCCGGCCGTCTCCCAGGCACAGCGGCTGCCCCCAGGGAAGGCAGCGGAGACCCCCGGCCGCAGCCGAGGCGGGGGCAGAGCCGCCCCCCAGCCCGCGGACATCGTGGGGAACAGACCCGGCTTTCTGTCCGCGGCCCCCGCCCCGGCCGGCCGCCCCGGCGGTCCGTGCCTCCCCCGCCCGGGCTGTGCACGCCGGGGCTGCCGCGGGGCTGGCCGGTGCACGGCGCAGGGCTGCCGATGGCAAGGTCAGAAATGTCCCCCTTCGGCATCCTCTCTCTGCTCCTGGCCTCTTCCTTTCCCCTCCGCGCATCTGGATTCTCCTTTCCTTTCCTGCTCTCTCCCTCCCTGCGATTCCGTATTCTCTCTCCTCGCTTTTCCCCTGCCCCTCCTCGCACCTCTACCGGCACCCCCTTGCCTCCCCCGCCTCGCCCTGCATATCCACCTCNCAGACAGAGGCAGGCAGGCAGGCAGACAGACACGCAGGCGGACAGACGCCGCGAGGACACGCGCATCCTGGCGCTCGGAGGTACCTTATGCAAAGCGCTCCCGCTCCTCCGGCTCGCAGCGTGCTCTGCCAGCTCCGCGCGCAGCCCCAGCACGTCGAGTCCCCCTTCCTCCTCCTCTTCCTCCTCCCCCACTTCCCTCCCCGCCCGCCCCCTTGGCCGACGCCGAAAGAGGGGAGCAAANGCCCCGCCTCGTCCCGTCGCGCCCGTCCCGTCCCGCCGGGTTCTCAAAAGCGCTCCGTGCGGAGACTCCGCGACCGCCCCCGCGGCCCCCGCCCTGCCGCGCTCGGGTTACCCTCCGCCTGCGAGCCTCTCTTGTTACGATGCCCGCGGCCGGCGGCAGGGGAGGGAGCTGGGAGCGGGGGGCCGAGGCCCGTCGAGAAGGAAAAGAACACGGCCCCGCGGCTCGTCTCCGGGTAGTGCACAGGGCGGGAGCTTCACTCCGCCGCCAGCTCCGGGGGTTTCCAAGCCGCCGGTATCGGGCTGTTTTCTTTTTGTTTGGTTTTGGTTTGATTTTCTTTATTGGTGTGGTTTGGTTTTTTTTGGTTTTTTTTTTTTTTTTTTTTTTAATTTTGTTTCCTTGTTTTTTTGTTTTTGTGTTTTTTTTTTTTTGTGGTTTTGTTTTGTTTTTTGTCTTTGAATAGGTAGTACTACTGTCCTAGGCTTCTTCAGTGTTGCCTTGAACCCAAATATGCTTGCAAGGGTTCCCACTGATCTGCTATCCTTCCTGTGAAGTAGTTCTGACTTTTATTTTTGGTTTCAATACAAACTTAATTATCCCCTCAGCTCCTGTGCCGGAGATGAGGAACAACTAATCCTTTCTTCGAGCTGGAGATGGGGAACAATTAACCCTCTCTTAGACCTGCTTATGGGTTTGTAGATCTCCACTGTAATCTCTGTACATCATTATATTTCGTGGCTGAAGAGCTCTAGATTGCTCTCATGGGACCTTTGTCCACAGACTGTTCTGTACATCTTACCATCCTTGATGCACTCTTGAGCATGACCCTAATCTAATAGATCTAAATTTGAGTTGAGGAAATACACAGGATTTAAAACGTGATCAAACCACGGCTTCATACAGTGGCACAATGATGTTTTTTCTCGAACTTTTGAACACAGGGAGTGATGTTTCTATGGCCTGTCATAATGCTGAGATTTTACTCAAGCCAGCTCAGAGCGCACTATTTTTAATGACTATTTGTTCATGTGTGCCATTTATATTCACCTAAACTGGATTTCTGATGTTGAGCATTCAGCCTCATAATGTCCAGGTATAATTCTTCACGATTTGTCCTCATATTACTGCCAAATAAATGTATTTTGATGAACTTTGCTATTTGACTCTGTTCCCAGGTAAAACATGAGTACATTGAACAGCACACATTGCAACACTGACCCTTGCAGAACTCTATACCATCCAGCACCTCCCTCCATTGTGAGGACTGGCGATTCATTCCTGTACTTTGAATTTTATCTTCCAAGCAATTACTGAGCTATACCAGGGCTTTCCCTCATTGTTTTCTCTGCTTAGTCTTCTTAAAAGTCTTTATCAAGAGCCTTTTAGACACTCGGTCTGATATGGAAATTAGATCACTCTTATGCACGTTTTTGTTGACCTTTTCAGAGACCTCCAAAAGGTTTGTTTAAGGCAGGACTTTACCGCAGCAATGTTGACTCTTCTTAGATAGATTGCATTAAGTGTCCTTTCGTTCTAACCCAATTAGCATCTCTGTATTTGGACAGTAGAGGCATGAGGTTTGCAAACCTTTAGCTTTCCAGTCTGTGTTGACGTTTAGTGTCACATTTTCCACCCTCCACTCTTCAGTGTTTTACATGGGAGGTTACATACTGCTATTGGTAATTCAGCTGCTGCATTCTCTGTTGAGAACTCGAGGGCACAGATGCTCACTCACACAGAGGCATGGTTGCTACCTGAATGCTGTGTGGTAATGAAAATGGTGTATAATAAAATCTAATGGTATAAAGAAACAGAGGCATACTGTATGTAAGTGCAGACCCATAAGCTGGTGCTATTAATGTAAGTAAGAAGCTATCCTAATAATCAACTACACGTGGCCACAACCCTCTTTGCAATTATGTGTGTCTGAAAGCACACAGGTGAGTATGAAAACATAAAAGAGTGTGGTACAGCCCCACCAAGGTCTTTGATCTAGGGAACTGTCTGCCATTCTCCCTACTGGCAGCCATCTTTTCTCTTTTTTAAACTTTGCTGTAAATTCTCTGGACAAAGAGAATTTTTGATTCTCTCTTTTTTTCCTAATGAACATTATTTACTTGCCACCACCATGGGGCACAGGAAAGAGGAAAAGAGATCAACTCTGAACAGAAGTGTTTCAGCTGCACCATCTAGGAATGTCCCCAGGAATACCTGCAATGCAGCCATCTGCCCAAAGACAGGACTCCTAGCCTTTGTCCTTCTAGGATAAGGTGCTAGAACCTCAGTGCATCCTCATTCAGCCTAAATGCAGAGAGCAGGCAGGGAGCAAAGGAAAACTGTACCTGTGCATGGACATGTATTGCTGATCCTGCCCACCGTCCTGCCCTGCAGGCATATGAGTCTGTACTTCCAGGCCTGGCATGCCATCCAAATTGCAATATGGGGATATGGAGGAAAGAGGAAAAGGAGCATGGGGGTTGCAACCTTTTTGTATGTTTCACAAGTCTGACCACCCTTTATTTGATTTTCAGGAACTTCAGCTGCTAGAAACGGAATAAGGCAGTTATTGGAAGGGAGGAAGGGAAATAAATTAGTGGGTTTTGCTTGTGGAAACCTTCAGAACCATGCAGAAAGGTCCCCTCCAGGCCTCAGAATCATAATTAAAATAAGCATTGTCAAGTATCATGCTTTCTAAAGGCCTCAAGTTTTGGAGACTGGTAGTACTGGACTGTGCAGAAAGATCTGTGGAAACCAACAATGTTACACTGCCAAAGGGGGAATTTCAGGGCTCCTCTTCCTTCACACCCCTCTATCTTACTGTTCCAACAATTACCTTCTGCCCCTTTCCTGCTTCCTGGACTCATACAAGATTGGACTGATGCATGTGACTGCAGCACAGATTTTCTTCCATTAGGTAAAGCAATATCACAAATGAAACTGATGCAGTTTGTTAATGCTCTGCAATTTTTTTACAGCATTACAGAGAGCTTCAGGTAGGGGGAAGGAGCAATTAATCTTTCCAGATTGCAGTCTTCCCTTATTTTTACTGTAACATTAAAATAACCTTTACCTAAAAGATCAGTTGTTATTGTCTTAAAAACTCTGAAAGGAAGAAGAATATAAAGATAGCTCCATTAACCAAATATTTGTCAAGAAAAATAGTTATTTTTAACACTCACATGACAGTTCCTCACTTGTCATTCTATTTCAAGCCTGCTTTATGTGCTTGTGAACCGAAAAGGTATTATCCCCAGTATCACCTCATTCCTTCTCCAATTACCACCTAATTTACGTCCCAAGACTGTGCTGAACATGTTGGAAAAATTGACAAAACCAGATCCTGAGGTTAATGTGGAGTCTTGGAGGACATCAAGGAACTGTGGCTGTGTATCTGAACTTCTGCTTGCAGGGGACTGCAAAACTGTTTTTCTACATCTGCAGCCTGTGGACATGTGAAGTGGTGCCACTGAAGTCAGTGGTTAGTGGCAGATGCTCAACATCTCTGACAACCAGGCCATGTGCTTATGTGAGACCTTGTTATTATACAAAAAGACTCTTATTCCTGCTCTTTTTATCTCTGCCATATAAACTGACCTAGTTTACAATCTGCATCTGTACAGATGTGTGCTCTTCCATGGGCAGAAAAAGGATGGAACCATTGCCAACAAAGACTGCCTGGAGTTAGAAAGGAGAAGAGACACAGGGCAGCTCAGGATGGAGAGATAAAGAGAAGGAAATGAAAGACAAAGATATTTGGAGGAGAAGAGGGAGAAATAAGAAGATAAAAGAGTGAAGCTGTATCAGTATCTGCTGCTCGTTCTTTATCCAGAGACAGATGAGTTACTCAGAGTTTTTGCTTTGGGACCCTGTTAGTATAGGGGAGCCTGGTTTCGGTAAGGCAGATTTTTTTATTGTTATGCAGTGAACCTTCCAATGGAGAATAATTCTAAGAGGATACACCTCTTCCTATTAGACATTTTTTTCAGGCTCCTGTTTACACTATTCATGTTCTCTATGAACTCTAAAAGATGTTGAGAGAGCAATGCAGAATAAAGAAAAGAAGGAAGAACTGTGGTAATGATGCTCAATAAGCCAGGTGCTTTTATAGAGTTTATTAAATGAAATGCAGTCCTGAAAGGTGATGCTTGGTATGGTGGCATCCACACTGAATTCTACTGAATATGAAAAATGAGTTTTGCTTGGGATGTCAATTTTTAAGTGTCTTAGACTAGCTGTCAGAAATTTTGTGATTAGATTAATTTTCCTTTTCTTGTGGTTCTGGTTATTTCTCCATCTGCAGAAAAACATGGAGATGAGCTGGATGAGAGAATGCACCAGCTTGTAATAATGTGTATGAGGTGAAAATGGTACTTCAGTGTATTCTCTGTGCATTTGTAAAGCTAATGAATGCAGAAACCCACCAGTCGATTAGCAGAAGAGCTGTAGGAAGTTTGGAGGTCATATTCATAAATGCTTTATATTCAGTGCAGGGATGAGATGTGAAATACAGAGGCAGGGAGCTGCTGATAGTGAACTGACTGGAGATCTCTTTTCTATTCCTGTCATTGGTGTTGACTTGTGATGTGACTGAAGGCAAGTAATTTTCCCTTATTTGTCTATATGAGTTGATGAGTTTTAGGGTAGGGACTGCCGGTTAGTGGGAGTTGGCAAAATGTAATAGGACTTCAGCTGTGGTTAGGGAGTTCAAATAGAAAAAGTTCATACATAGAATGAACTTAAAAATTCCTTTCTGAAGTTATTCACCTGACAAACAGGCTCATTTACACACATCTATTATGTGGTGGAATAGCTTGGCAAGATCTCTATCAGCCACTCACTACATGAGCAATCTCATTGGCTTAGATGTGACTCCTTGAGTGAGTAATGTTTCAGTATTGGCTCCATAAACTGTCTGAGTCACCATCAACTTATGAACTACGTGTGCAACCATGCAAGCACTTACCACACAGTATATTGTGTTTTACTGCAAGCAGTTCTGTCACAGGAGTAATATCCAGTAGTAACTGTTTTTGTCATCTAAACCCATGTCAAGAACTGTTCTGCAGCTGAAAAACCAGCTAAGTTTCACTGGCATAATATTCTCTTCGATTCACGGGAAAACTGTTTGTTTCCTGACACAAGAAATCCAAGTAAGTATTCAGTACCTGTGGTATTATAAGAAAAAAAAAAATCTATTTTATTGCAGCTTTCAGGAATGCTACTGCATAACCAACTCATAGATCTCCCCTCTTGCAGAAAATGCAGTCATTGCAAATCTGGAGCTGTAAAGTTTCACTTAAAGTTCTTTACAGTCTTGCTCCAGCTAGTGTTTGTGCTTTGATTCCTCCTGCCTTATCTTTGTCTCATTGTACCCCCTTCCACAAAAGCCACTGTTTCTTTCCCCTACTGTGAGCTTTTTGACTCCTTTCAGTCTGCTCCTTTTCCTAAGGGTAGGAAAAAATCCCATTCAGGAGTATCCCTCTTTTATTCTACAAATCCCTCTTTCAAGTCTGCTTCATCAATAACACCAACATAAGGCAGTCTTCAAAGATGTCTTGCCGTCTCCCGTCTCCCGTTTGCCTGATTGAACCCGATCATCCTCAAGCCAGTAAGTGTATCTCTATGTATTTTTCGAATTACTGTTTCCACAGGAAGAGCCACATAAATATAGCACCATTTGTAACCACAGCATTACATGTTCTACATTTATATCAACTGGTGGGGCATTATAAACATGGACTACAGTATTTCAACAATTATGTACAGTTGCATATTGTTCCTGCAACAGAACAGGCATAGCAAAAAGATTTAAAGAGCAGTCATTATTTTAGAAATAGGGAACCTCTGTAACTCTTCTATACAATACTCGAATAGCATAGTCTCACAAAAAGCATTTGTTTGTGGACTAAAGAGCTTGATCCAAAGCCCAATGAAGACTCTTCCAGTGCATTCAATAAGCTTTGGATTAAGTCCTTCCTGAGGAACAGATGCAGGCTTTTATTCACTACAGTGGAACAACAAAAACAACAAGACAAAGAATAAAGTTGTCTGCAGAGAATAAAGCAGTGTTGTCCTGGAACAGCTTAAACACATTAGGCTCTATAGTTAAAGGAAAGTACTGTAGAGTTGGTCAAATTGCTTGTGTAGGCAGTTCACAAAATGTACAGTCCAGAAATGTTTAAGTATCTACACATAAGCACCCATATATTGTGTATTGTTGATTATTCAACTTTGTAGTATTTACAAAAATTGAGTTATAAATATAACTATAAATTCCAGTAGTTCAAGCAAAGATAACACAGAAATAATTTGTTGCCAATAATGATCAAAACTGTGATGGAAGAAGGAGCTGGAAGTTTTTTTATGCCATAGCTCTTAGAGGGATCTGAAGTGTTTACTGAGACCTGGACTTCAGACAGGCTTTCCTTTAGTAGGTTTATCTCATTCAACATAGTGATTTCTTATCTGGCCCCTGATGTTACCCAAATGCAAGCAATAATGGGTGCTGATGTGCAGAGACCTCTCCTGCCCCTGCAGGAAAAACTAGGGCCAGAGTCACCCCAGCAAAAGAGTCTGATAAGGGAGATAGGCAATTATGGGAAGTACAGGAGAGTGGACTAAAGTAAAAGTGACAGCAAACAAGGGGAACAATTAGCAGAAATTGAGCTTTAGCAGAAACTAAGTGGGATGGGAACCTGGGAGTTGGAGCAGAGAAAAAATATGAAGAGAATGTAATCAGATGCTTTCAATAGGCCTGTGTAATCTTGTGAAAAATTCTAGTGATAGAGTGAAAAAAATGTTTTTGAAACACCTGCATGGATTTATGTAGAAAGTAGAAATTGGAAAAGAAGCCTGATTAGAAAAGATTGAAGTCATAGCAAAAAAAGATGTTCATAATGAATATGTGGAGAGAGACAAGGTGGATTTTGAAAGAACTGAGGAACTGTTAGTGTCTAGGGCAAGAAGGTGTGATGTGCAGAAAAGGGCATTACACAAAACTTTAATCAGGAAAGGAAGAAGATAATCAAAAGCTGACAACTAATACTACACTAAGTTACTTCTATCATTATTAAAACTAATAACATTTAAACTTTACCTGCTCATATTACAATGTTCCTAGCCTTTTCAGCTGATAAGTAGCAGCCTCCAAAACAGGTTAGTTTTCTTAAATTCTGTACATCTAATTGCTAGGCAAAGCCAACACAATAGTTACTTCTGTTCCAAACATGAACTATATGGAGAAAGGCACATTTTGTCATGACATCTTTTCCTGGAACATTATTGCAGATGTGCTCTGACAATAATGAAGAAGAGAGATCATTCTGCCTTTGCTTTTACTCCTACATAGGAACCCTGTCAGCCTCCAGTGACTGAAATCCCTACTACACAGAAGATCAAGACCCTCTTCCCATACTCCTAACATTTACCTTTTAAGTTGCTACAGTCTTAGTGAATGGTCCTGCAAATTCTCGATACCTTTCAATCTTCTGAGTTTTGCACATTGAAGTGCTAATCTTCAGCAGTTAAGCTGCCTTCTCAACACACTTTACCACGCCCTCGAAAGAAAAAGGCTGGATGTTTATTCCTTCTAGCACTATTGCAATGTTGTTAAATGTCTTCACATGGAATCTGTCGTCTGCTGGAGAGTGGATGGCAACACTAGAAATGACTGAGAAAACCTGGACTACCTAGAGGTTCTCAGAAATTCATAGACAAGTGGATAATATTTCAAAGAAGTGGATAATAGTTTCAAAGAAGAAATGATTTGTCTCATGACTATGTTTTTTCCCCCTCAAGTACCAGTATCACAGTTTCCTAAAAATGTGTCCTTTTCTTGAATTAGGAAGGAAACAGGCCCAATGACCAAACCTATAGTCCCCTGAAGGACTGGCTGTCCTTGAGCTGAGGTATTAGCTTCACTGTGTTTTCTGATCATCAGAAGTGCAATCAGGCAAAATGAAGCTATAATAAGATGATACAAGTACCTGAGAAAGGTCTGCTGATAAAATATACACAATATTCTGTATAGAAATCCATCTTTGCACTATGAAACTGATGTGCATTTTAATGTCTAACTCACTGCTGAAGCGGGCAATCTTATTTGTCTTTGGATACAGAGGTGGGGGGGCATGTTTTGCACAGGTGCCATAGCGTGACAGTGTTGTTACTCATCTTAGACAGTTTGCATACAGAATCACAAAAGTAAAATTACAATGCCGGGGGTCAAACATAATGTGTGATCACTTGGAGTGACGGAGAAATCTCTGGTTTCCCTGACCAATGTTGCCTGCCTCCATGATGATACAAAGATGCACTCGAGAGCAATTGGCAGAAATAACTGGAAATTAACTCTTAGCTGTGTGCTGTGACATGTGGTTCAGTAATTCATATATATATCCTCCTCTCCATCACTCTGCCCAGCTCTGCTGACTTCAGCATGAGGTAAGCTTTGGACAGGACCAGGGATGGACAGTGCAGCCTGGGAAAGCAGTGGTGAGAGTGGGCAGGAGCCAGCTGGGGAAAGCATCAGCTGCAGGAAATAAACTATTTTGCTCTTTAAAGTTGACTGCTACCTTGCCTTGGTGTTTTGCTGCATACTGTGTCTGAATTTCAGCAGTACCTGGTCATGGTGGGCACAGTAGCAAGATTTTTCTGAAACTGCCTGAGGAGTCAGGAAGAAGGGGATATAAGGCCACACAGGCTTACACTTTGAAAGATGACATGGAATTTTTGCTGTCTGGCCTCACAATCTTCAGAGACTTGTACTATGCAGAAAAAGCATTTCCATTATAGACTGATCCAGAGTGCTGAAAATATAAAAGCCTCTGCCATTTTGAGTTATCTGGAAAATATTCATCCACAACATATTTATGGCAGCAGGACAAGAGGGAGGATGAGAGGAAGGGGCATATCCTAGATCTGCTTGAATTGTTTGTTAGCAGCTGCATAGTAAAATTAATTTTTTTTCCATTAATTTCTGGACTCACTTAAGTTCTTTGGTGATATAATATTTTATAAAACCAATGAAAAAGAAAATTAATGTTCTATATTTCTGATAAAATATTACACCAAAATACTAGCACTGCAAGACAAATTCAGCCTACTGCTGATCTTTTTCACTGGTCCTTTTTCATAGGTCCTAAAAGTTTTGTTGAAATTAGAGGTTGTTGACCAAGACAATCTCTCAATCTCCTGTACAACAGTATTACAGAATAAACAAATGTTGTATATGTACATCTTCTTCCTTGTTTCCATTCAGCAGCAATAATGGTGGAAATATAAAGACAAGCAGCTGCAGTTTATGCTACTCCCACTCCCAGACTCTTTTTGAGCAAAAGGTGCAAGAATGGTTCAGTAATAAAGTACACGGTATTCTGAACCTGCAATCTAAAGAGACTGCCGGCATAACAGGATGCGTTTTAAATACAACAATGAAGAGGTAGCATTTTGCTATTTAGAAATGAAGCAAGAAACATAAAAAAGCCTCCAAGATTACTCAAAAACTTTGGCTTGTTCTATTTGGCTAGTTCAGAGCATGCTACATGTAATGGCTCTTAGGGAGGACTAGAAATTCCCCTCAGGTGAGGGCGAGTATTCCAAGTGGAGCACTTGTTTACTGATCCATATACTGTCTTCACTGGTTATGAATGTCATTACCTATTTGATATAAGAATTTTCTACACTGTCCTGGGTTGTAATGTAGGGTGTGCACAAAGTATTCTATCACCATGCTAACAAACTGTGAATCCAATTGTTGGAGCAGTGCTCTTCCTGGACCTCTACCCTCAGGGCTAATCTTCTGCTAATGGCCCATCAGATGCCTTGCCCATGACTCATAGATAACACCCTCTGGAGTTATCTCTGTTTAATGAGCCATCACGAACTCCCTGCATGACTCATCATCCCATTGTGAGATGCTCCGCCCAGAGGGAAGAACCAAGCATTCCAGCCTGGATATAAGCTCAGGGTTTGGGACAGTATGTGGGAGCTTACCCACTGGATTCCCAGAGGACTCAAGCTACCAGACCTTTCTACTGGATCACTGCTTCAGGAAGACTATCTCATCTGGACTGCTTCCATCACCTTGATCAGGTTGTATTCTGACTCTGTCAGTGGTCTTTTGTATTTCTTTGCTTTTATTTTACCTTTTCTTTTTTTTTCTTCATATTAAATTGTATTTTGACTTGCAGCCTCTCACTTGTTTTCCTTTCAAACCACTACATACACTTTAGTGGAAGCTACACAAATTACCATTGACTTGAATCCTACAGTCAATAGCACATCAGGACTTAAGTGTACCTTGTTACTTCTTTGTAAATAGTTCATTAAAGGGAAAGGAACTTTATGATGACCCAGGCGTCCCCTTGGAGTAAGCTAGTTATTAAAAATAACGGAGATAAGAGGATTTCTCTATCCTGTTTCTATTAATTGAAAATATTACTGAAACAATACTGCTACTAGGTCTGCATAGATCATTTTTGGAGTTGATCTAGAACTGATAGTTTTCTTATATGAAATAGCATTACCCATTTCACATTTTAACAATAGAAAGGACAATCATTTTGGATATCTCTCTCAGCAACCTTGGAAGAGTTTATAACCAACTGCTCCATATTATCTTTGCCTCAAACACCAGGATTGTCCCTCCCACAAATTGTTAGCACTTAATTAAAGAAAATTTTAGCTCTTTGTCATTTTCTATGACTAAATTAATCTTTTTTCCATGTGGATAAGGATACTCTCATGGACTTTATTGACTTTCCTGTGCTGGCATTTGCTGATTGTGCTCACACTGCATTAGTGGCAACACTGAGTCAGCCTCCCTTTTGCAGAATTATGTCATTAAACCTTTCTTCAGCAGGAGTTCTTTATTAAAAAATGACACCTCTTTTCCAAAACCAAGAAGGAAAAAATGCTAAGTCAGATTTTATTCTGTGTGATGTTACACTCCAAAGCATTCGAGGTACTGTGCTATTAAACCAAATTACATTCCACAGCCACTGAACATTTTCCCCCTCTTCCTTAAGTATGACCTTAACTTAAGCTAAAGAATGTTAAGGGCTGATTAAACTCCAGCGGAGAGCTTTCCCAGCAGCCCTAGAGGTCCTCCTCGTGACATTAGAGCTGCCACAAAGTGATACTACATTGAGCAGAGCACTGATAGCAACCAGGGCACAGTGTATGGGAATGCCTGTGCAAGTCCATGCTCCAGCTCCAATCAGAATAATTTGAATATCTGATTTAACCATAACATAAAGGGATTTCATTTTGACTTTTTTTCCCTATCAATTTGGACCTTACTTTTATTGGTTATGTTATACATTATTTCCTTAATGAAAAGTAGTTTATTATTGACTGGTATCTCTGAGGATGCATTGACTTGCTGCTTTATATAGATTTAATCTTAAATTTGGTCATTGTTTTTGATACCCAGGAGTGTGAAATTCTGTGTTATGTTGTCTATTGTAAATTGTTAACTACATGTAGTCAGATTCGTATTTGTTATTAGTAGATCTGTTTTGTTTTGGTATTTTCAAAACATCATCTTGTTCCAGCAGCATTTGGATTTTATCAGCACTATAGAAAATAAGAAAAATAAAGCCTGTAGGAAATCTGGATTTTGAGAAAATTATACTTTTTTAACTAGTAAAAGAAAGAAGTGAACATTGTAAGAAAAATCAAAACGTGTTTTGTGTTTACATTTTCATTCAAAAAAAGAAGTTATGCAGATGCTGGCTTGAGCTGATTATTCACCACAGCCTTTAAGACCTTAAAGGTAGCTGATGTGAGCTTCTCACACTAGTTCCACTCACAGACCAGAAGACACAAATTTTCTGCATTTTATCTTTAAGTGCTTCTGCAAAGAAATTTAACTGTAATTAAAAAATCCCAAGCAAATCCCAATCCCTACTTTTATAGCAGATGTATGAAATATGCTTCATCAGTCTCATATGAACCTATTTAAGAGCCTAGATTGCTGTTTAATTTAATTTTAAAAAGCGTGAAATATTAAAATAAATTTCAGCATTAATATGGCCCATGTATACTCAAGTTTGAATCTTTAAAAATGCCTAGTCTATAGTGTAAAAGTTTTGGAGACACCACTAGTTTTTAACATGGTTGTTTTTGGCTTCAGACAAAACTTTTTCAGCAATGTCAGCCACTGTGAAGATTAATATCTTGGCCCTGCAGGAATTCATTTGCCCATTCACCACCTTTCCACTCTTTATCTTACTGACAATTTCATTTCCTGCTGTTAAAAACACATGGCTGCACACAAACTCAGTGAGAACGACAAAGAAAAAGGAGTATTCCTGTCATGGCTTTTCCAGGAAAACAGCATTTCCACATGCCACCCCACTACACCAGGTGAGTGCAACACTTCTCAGACACTTGCACTCCTCACGCTGAGAAGCTGCTCACAGGAAGCTGCCCAGCAGATGAAAGGAGGTGGGGTAGCAGTATTTGCAGGGGAGCCTGAGAAGAAGAGAATAGAACATGCAAGGGAAGATGTGAGGGAGATTGACGGATAGTGAGGAAGGATAGAGCATTGATTTGACACCATCTTCCATGAATTGCCAGGATTATTTAACCAAACTTTTCAAGAGATTCACTTTTGTTGAAAATCCTCCTAATCTGAACCATTGCACCAGACTTGTAGATATTTAGAAAGAGGGCCTGTGGAAGCCAAGTGAATACAGTTTATACCAATGGGGTCTGCTGTGCAGAACCACTCCCAGCATGACAACCTCCTTGTCCTTCAGCTCCTTGGAGCTGAAGATGAGATGCACTCCACTGAAGGTGGGATCCATCAAGAATTATGTCTGAGCACAGTGCAGATCCCTGTGCCTCCCACAAGGAGACAGTGAGAGGAAACTTACCCCTGCACCCTTCTTGGCTTCAGAACATTCACAGAAGCATGGTCCCAATGGGTTCCTCAGCAGCATAGCCAATCCTCCTGCACCTATAAAACCAAAGACATTTATTGCCCATAGGAGAATACACATGGCTGAAAGGTTGCTTTGCTTTGATTGGATCCATTTCTACCCACCACACTGTCACCAGCCTGTGACAGCCAGTTTTGTCTGTGTTGTTAAAGAACGTAGAAAGGCTACAAAAACTATGACTGACAAATATCTTTGTCAGCTGGAGACAGCTCTGTGTGCTGCATAGAGGCAGCTGCCTCTGGGGGAAAATGCAACGGGTGCTTAGTATTGACACAGTGTGCCATAGCTCAGGAAGAACATACTCCATTTCAGACCGCTCTGTGGCCATCCCTGTCCCTAGGGTGGTTCCCAGTGGCAGAGCTGCCTTGGTTCCTGATGGGGCAGTGGGATGGCCCTTGTCACCCCCGGGCAGGTCCCTAGACACTGGTTGCTCTGTGCTCACCCATGTTGCTGTGCTGAAGGTGTGCCTGTGATACACCATTTCCTGCATGAACTTGTCCTGTCTCTAGGAGAAGCCAGAGGACTTTTCATCACTTCTGTGCATCCAAAGGGCAGGGTAAATAAGAGCATCTAGACCCCTAAATAAGTTAGTATTAACTAACTAATAATTCCCTTAAGAGAGTGGTGTTTTGTCATGCAGGCGGTAGTTACCACTGCTTATTGGGTCATGTCAGGTCACAAGCACAGTTTGCAGGGCATGGTGTGGGCAGCCTGTCTGGGAGAATCTCTGCACTTTAATTTCTGCATCAAGCTGAGGCCTTCAAGAAGGTAAGAACATATTCACTGATTTCACCTTCAGGGACAATCTTGTTTAAGCGTAGCTAGCCACAGACAGCTGCTTGATTGCTTTTGGAATTTCCATAGCAATGGCAGTAATTAAATAATGTTGGATTAGAGTCAGATTAAATCAGCGAATATTTTCTAAGTTGTGAAATTCAATTATAGGGGTTACATGATCTCCTCTATAGAGAAGCAAGATGTGTAAGGATTTGCATATCATCTCCAGTAGCTCTGCTGCAGGTACACATTCACAAAGGGAGTACATTGACTAATGTTCCTTATGCTACCACAACACACTGCATGCCTACTAAATTTGAAATAGGTCTCTCATGTAATAATACATCTTGAAATGTCTCTGCAACCCTTGGACAATACAAGGACTTGTATTCATGCCCTTTGCTGCTACTTGAGTCTATAATCTTGAGTGTATCTCTTCAACCCACGACTCTTTCTGTATGCACCACAGTTGTGTTATGAATACCTATGCAAAAAGGATCTATGCTTCAGAGATGCCCTTTGCATATTTGTTGCTCCAGTAGATAATGGCACATCCTAACAGTGTTAGCTTGAGCTGTAGTTGAGAGACTTTCACTACAGACCTGCACTTTTCCTTCTAACAATATTGGCTGGTTGCTGCTTCAGTTGGACTTCTTTTGCTCTGGGAGAAGAATATTAAAAAGTACCAGTGGAACTTTTGTGCCCATAAAATTTCTGAAAATGCTTTTAAGTTTTCCCAGCACAGGTTCTCTGGAGCTGGCCCTTCCTCTTCCTACCTGCTGACCTAAGTTGTCCATGTAGTCCACAGAGCCAATAGGTAGCCCTCAGGAAGGTTTGAGAACTGCATTAAAACCAACGTGAGTAGTAATGGAATTGAGACCTTTTTTCTTGTGTTCTCCACACTCTGAAACAGACCACAAAGTCAGAACTCTAATCCTGTGACTTTACCACAGGATTGATCCCTTCTTTTCATTCATCTCTATGCTCTATGGGGTTCCCACAGAGCATTACTACTTTGGAAGTGAGGCTGCAGAAAAAGCAACTAGTTTATTCTGCCCTGAGTTCTTTTTTTCTGATTTTTTTTCTCTCCAGCTCTCTTTGATAGCTTTATTGATGCTAACCTCAGGCCAAAAGGATCCTCCCTTTTATGTATCTATATGTAACATTTCAGCATAATGGGTCTTTGATTGTCTACTGATATCTATATGCTCTCCTGCTAGCCAAAACCAAATGTGAAATAGAGCTGTGTGCCTTTTTATACCATTTCACTAAAACTTCCTTTCATACCCAAGCTACTGTGCATCTTTTTCTGCAATGTATTTGGAACTGTGAAGCCTTTGCATGTTATCCTTGAATGAATGCCTCCACATTACCTTGTAGCTGTCGGACTTGATCAGAGGATGGGAGCAGTTGGTGCTGAAATATCTAAGTCTATATTATAAATACTTTCAGGACTTAATGTCAGACTAGATTTAGTCTGATTCCTTGGAGTGAATGTTGCCCTACTATAATAAGGAGTACTACTTGATTTGAATATGTTTTCACTAGGGTTTGAAAAGTGTTTCCTGTGACCCTGCAGCAGAGTTTCTGGTTTGGTTTCCCCTGAAAGCACTCTTGCATTTGACTCAACTGTACATCTGTAGTGGGAATCACTCCACATCTGAATCAGCTGCAAATGTGATAGAGGAGAGAGGGCTGAGCTTACTAAAACCATAAATACTCTGATGAAGTGCTGATGTATGTGCAGCCTAAGCCCATCAAGAAAACATAGCCTGGTGACTAGGGTGCTCAGTGGAGATGTGAGTTACCTAATTTCACACTTGTGCCACAACTAGCATTCTGCATACCCTAGGAAGGCACGGGTATTGTCTTAATTTCTCCACTTGTGAGACATATTCCCCATTGATGTGGCAATTCTTGAAAGATTAAGAGGAGAGCATTACAGTGGTAATAAATGTATCTAACTTGAAAAATGTCATGAAAATTTGAGGCCTAGAAATTAACATGCATAAGAAAATTATATATTTCCTATACATCTTACAAAATAAGTATCATGAGTAGACTTCATCCCCCACTCTTTTTGGTGACAGGCCATATATTCTAGAGCATGGACCTCAGACTTGATTTACATGAAGGACGTGGCAACTTCATAATCACCCTTGGATTAAAAAAAAATATATATCAAAGCATGTTCACATCCATGGACATATTTTAAAGGTCTAGGTAATACCAGTCCCTGCTTCCATTAGCATAGCTAAAGTTTTACACTTACAATCATTTGTACAGCAGTGATGAAGTAACTCAACCAGAGCAGCTGCAGGGCAGCTCCATCAGCACTATTGAGGCTCAGTGGCTTTTCATCCATCTCTATGCATGCTAGCTCCACTTCTGTGCAGCACTGTGCTGACTTCATTGTTTCCTTTTATTTGCTGTTCATTTCAACTGTGAATAGGGTTTGATAGATGACAGGAGTTTTGCAATAAAGAAGACCAAATAATACTACAGGAATGAAGCTGACCTAAAAGTTTTTCCTTAAGACACATATCCCTGCAGACTTGGGAGAGAAATCAAGGTGCAGATAATTAGAAGAAATTTGGGCTCTCACCAGCATCAGCCAGTAGAGAAGGGAACAGGCGTTGTCAAGACAGGAAGGAGGAAATTCAAGTTAAAGTCCAGTAAGAGTAGTTCCTGGTGATGTATTTAGCAGTGAATGTGCAAAATATGGATGGAAAAGAAAGGTACTGATGAGGAATCTGGAAAACTGCAGTGCACACCCACTTGTTGCTCTTAACAAGCAAGGGGAGATTTTATCAGCCTGTTCCTGAATTGCAGTTCTTCATGGTCAGTACTGTGACCACAGGGAAGCACCTCGGATTGGGCTATCTTTGGCCTGAGGGCACCACACTCATCTCAAGGGTCCTTGCTCTATCAGCCTCAGTCTCCCAAACACTTCGAGTTTCTGTTCTACTTCCACAGAAACTAGACAGATAAGGGGAACTTTAAGGTGCAATTCAGCTACTAAAGTATGTGAACTCTTTGCAGAGACCAAAAACTCCCTTAGAAAACCCAGGAACTACAGACTTAGGAACTTAGTTTTGATATTTGTTTTAGCAACAGAGAGCTCTGGTATTTGCAGCATACAGACTTCATTACTGTGTTGTTAAGCTGTCAGGAAACAACTCCAAACCTATGCCATACAGCCATTAACACTGGTGCAGTCTCTATCCATCCAAAATCCGGCAGCCTATATCCCCTTGTCAAAGAAATTGGTTCATTAAAGGAGCAGGTTGTAGCATAAGAGAAACTGAATCAGAACAATTTTAGGGCAAATACATATCTCCTCTGAGGAAAAGGCAGATAAAGCACTTAAGAGTGTTCTCCAGGAAAACTAAATCAAGCTTTCTTCATTTCTCCCAAGATAGTAATTTTTGTCTGACCAAATCAACCGTCTGCTTGCATGCAGATGGATCAGTTTATTCTCTTTCACTGAGACAGGTTGCTTGTGGGAACATTTCTAGTCCTTTTCAAAGCCAAAGAACATTGTATATATGTCCCAAAAGCACAAACTACTACTCCTAGATTGGTCCTTCCTCCCTGCTGCAGGGTGCCCATATCCCAGACCTATTGGCCTGTCTGCTGTTCACCAGAGTGCCTCCTGCCCTGTTCAGACTGGAAGGGAACAGGTCAGCTCAAACCACATAAATCCTGGATCATCATTTAACTTGGTCTTGAACAGGCCAAGGCAGCACTTTATTAGAGCAACTAAAAAAGTGACTTGGAACACAGGAATTCCCACTGTATCTTGGTCTGCTTTCTTTCACCTACCCAGGACTTGTCACTTTAAAATGAAATATCAACTGTGTCCTTGTGTTGATATCTTGGCAGTGCCCAGACAAGCCAGCAGACAGATGCCATGTTATGCTACAAAGCAGAGTTTGTCACCAGTGATTCCTGTGATTAATACAAGGTCATTCAGAAAAATAAAATCCTCAAAGAAGGAGAGGGAGAAAAAAAAAAAGACACAGTCTAGGAAGAAAAAAGGTCTTCTAGGAAGAAGAATGCTGACATGTTTATTTATTAAACCACCAATGGCTTAGTGGCTTCCTGGTGTTCAGATTGGGAGAGCCTGCTGTCACATAGCAGCAGGAAGAAAAAGGCATAAATTAAGTGGCAAAGAAAACCACTCATTTATCTGTTTTTTTGCACTTCAATTAATGCTATGTTGAGGCATTGTATGCTTGCTATATTTTTAAACAACAGTAGGGAAAATTTCTTACCCTTTTAACCATGTTTTGAGGGCTCATCTCTAAGAGTTAAGAAAAAATTTATATTCTATTTCATAAAATCTTTAGTCTTAGAAAAACTATTACTGAGAGTGCTGTAGGTGCCATTTCTTTTTGATGTGTCTCATAGTAATTGTCTGAAGCACACTAGCTCACACAATCTGTTTTTCTGCATCTGATAGTCCTGTTATGAACTGGGATGAATTGCCCAGGTTATAGAACTAGTGGCACAATTCTGTTTTGCTGATTTGCTTTTCTTCTCCAAATGGTTCCTCTTTTTTCAGCTTTCACACCATGATGTATTTTGTACTTAAATACAAGTAAGACAAAAATCTCCCTGCTTGTACTAGTAGAGGAAAGTCACACTTATGCCCCAAGGAAAAGGAGCCTTGACTGGTGATATCCCTCAGACTGTAAATTTGTGACCATGCCAGAACTGTTGTGCTGCATCTGTACAAAGAATAAATGTCAAAGTCTCAATCTCCAAAATTCAGGTGCATGTTTTAGATGCAGATGTCTGGCACCATTTTGGAAAACACCTAAGACTTTCATCGGTGGTTGCAGGCAGAACAATTAAAGCCATTGCACAGGTCTCTGTCACTGAGATGGATTAGCTCTCTTCAACTCAGGCTTTCAGGAGTGATTTGAACTAGTCCAGTCTACCCATACTCTTGACCATGGTTTTTGCATGTTTCTATTGTGGGGGAAGTGATTGTGGCTTGGAAGACAAGTTATATCTTCAGCTATTCACTACAAGGTCATGCAATACCAGTCTCAATACCTGTCCTTTACTTGTTTTAACAAGGAGTTTCTGCCTACCAACATAGTTTCTAGTGACCGACTGTGATGAACTACTGTTGAATCAGATCTAATGTGCATTTTCTCATAGATTTAGCTCTGTGGGAAAAAAACCATTTAATAGTTAGTTCTAGTACCATAAAATAGCTGCATGTGTGCAATGAAGTTCATAATTTCTGCTATGAAGCAATCAAAATGCCCTCAGAACCATAATTTACATATATTTTGGAAAGAAACCTTAAGTGGAGACGAGCCCTAAAATTAAAGCTATTCTAAGAGAGTAAGATTGCAATGTTCCTTAGAAAATAGCTGCCAGTCCCAGCAATTTTGATCACAATGAAGAACTTTTGATGGAAGCGAGAGAGAACCACTAAAATTTTTGACGGAGAAAATGTCTGCACAACATAAGCTAAGACTCTAACATTAATTTGGAGGCATGAATAAGGGAAAACCTGTGAATTTTGTTTCTCTTGCTTGTAATAATTTGCCTTGGAGTACATTCTCTTATTTGGAATATTTGGAATATTTCTTACCACGTAAGAAGTGTGATATTCTATCATTAAAAGAACAGATAGCCTCCTAACTTTGCCTGGAGTTAGTTCCTGTATGTGACAGAAGTGCAGCCAAATGATGAATTCATTGCCTTGAACAAGGGTTTAAAATTAGCAGAGAACTCCTTGAATGGTACAAAGGAAACACAGTGTAATGATGTAATGTAAAAGGCAAGTTCCTTTTAACCATGACATCTTAAACCTAACCACAGAAAGAAAGCAGATGGTAGCAGAAAGATTATCTGCTACTGATAACCATTCTCTATGAGGAGAAAGAAAAGCCAGCACTTACAGAAACAGCACTGAAAGTGCATCTGTAATGCAGTGGAGGAGACAGCTTGTGATGCTAACCTTGCTGAACCTGTATAAGGGATTTCTTGGCCCCAAGAAATGCATGTGTGTAAATAACCATGAAGATGAGCTTCTAACCTCATCACAGCCAACAGAAAGGACTGCAAAAGCTATGTCAAATTCCCTTAGCTGCTAAGTCAGACAGATTATTTCCTCTCTTCCTCACGCTGGTCTTGCCCACGTTGATGCAGACAAGGTGTATTTTTATGATTATTTTTTATATTTCCTGAATTAGAGCTGCAGCTGCATGTACAAATGGTTGGGAATGCTCCATTCATATGCAGAAGATGTTGTGGATGCACCTGGAATAGTCAAAATTGATGCGTGCAGTTAAACCTACTTTTCTCTTTGTTGACATCTAGCAGTAGACAGTATCAAATAGTAC
The DNA here is from genome assembly GCA_013397395.1 of Sinosuthora webbiana. Classification (NCBI taxonomy): domain Eukaryota; kingdom Metazoa; phylum Chordata; class Aves; order Passeriformes; family Sylviidae; genus Sinosuthora; species Sinosuthora webbiana. The sequence continues at coordinate 162,184 of VXBN01012181.1, forward strand.
TGCTGAAGTAAATGGCTGTGCCTTTGCAGTGCACCTCCTGGGAGTGGCAGGAAACCAATCTCCATTTTTCAGCTAACTATGTCTTTAGATGCTTTTCCAATTATGGTTATCTGCTTTTTCCTGTGAAAAACCAGTTTGATTCAAGAGGGTAGAACCCTACATATGTCAGATGGCATAACTGCAGAGGGGATGGGACAAACATACTCTGCTGACATTTAGCTGCAGGTAATAGAGTGCATATCAGAGAAACTACTGCCATCAATTTTCCTTTCACACCTCATGGTCTCTTAGGAAGTGACATTTTGAATCTGGTTTGCATTTGGAGATCTTGCAAAAACATCAGGCTCTCTGAAGGTGACTACAAGTGATTGAATTGCATGCATCCACCTGTGGATTTAGGAATAAACAGGTGTAATTTATTCTGAGCAGCTCTCTTCCATGCTGGTAAAAAATGTCATATTGCCAGATTTTCACAGATTATCCATGAGTTAAAGTAGTAAAACAAGGAGGTATATAGCATAAAATCCTGAAGAACTAATTAAGTTCTTGACAAAGCAAGAAGAATACAAAAAACACTGACAGTGGGTTTGTGTGCCCAATTATTTTGTAGTGGTTAAGGGCCAGACTGCAATGAGGCAGACATAGCCCAGACTAACTGGGTCTAAGGTTTGATCTCCAGTTTTGCATACTTTTGTGTTAAGTTTGTACTGTCAGTTGTTTTGAAGAAATGTGTGACTTTACTATCAGAAAAATTTGTATCAATACTTTATGGCAAAATCAAACTACCAGTTTTGCTTGATAGAAAAAGGTATTAATTAATGCCTTGTCTTCTGCTGTGGTCAATCCTACATTCATAGTAGACACACATGTTAACACAAAACCTGTAAATTCTGCAATGATAGAGTCAAATCTTGCTAGAACTGGCATATGAGAGTTGAAAGGTGCAGGTGAATTGGTGTCATCTTGGCATGAGCCATGACAATGCTGGAAAGGCATGCAATCCGTGAGAGTGTACCATTTCAGGCCACATATTTATCCACCTGAAGGTGAGGGTAGATCCACTATCTGCAAAAAGAAATCCAGAGCACTGAACAGAGTTAGTAAATGTGTAATCAAAGTAAAATCACTGATGATGTAAGGTTAATGTAATGTGACTTTTGACAAAAGGAAATCAGATATAACATCCAGACATTGAAGGATGAAGATACATCTTAGTTTTCTCCTAAGCTTAGTTGTGCCGCGTGGAAATCAGTTTCAGTTATTTCAGAGGGGGTAGTTATAGAGTAAGTTACTGCTCAATTTGAGAAGATGCATCAGCCTCTGGCCTCTGTGTATAATCTTAGAAAATTATATATAATTAGAAAAAATTATAATGTTTGCTTTCAAAGTACTGCTTGTTTTCACTGGCAAACATAATACCCAGATATGGTATATCCTCCTCAGTTATTCACAGATCAACTCCCCAATTAAAATAGCTAGTGAAATGTTTAATTTCCCAGACACAACATTCAAAAGAAGTCAAAACTCTTTTGCTGGTCAAAACTCCAGTGATATTTCTTATTAAAGCCATATGCTTTAGAGAATTTAGTAAAGAAATTCTTGACTCCCTACTAGAGGAAGAGATCAAGTGCTTTAAAAGCAAACGCCAAACTAAAAAGAAAATAAATTATGTTTTGGTTTCATGATATTGGGCTATGATTTTCACCTAAAAGTTTTAATATTTTAATATTTCAATAATAGAGAGCATAAGTTAATGTGTAATGTCAAATTATGTCATACCCATCACCTTCCAGAGAGTACTTAGGGCATTATGAGATATAAAATAACCAGCATTTCACAGAATCACAGAATAAGCTGAGTTGGAAGGAATCTGCAAAGCTCATTGAATCCAACTCCTGGCCCTGTGCAGCTCCATTCTCAAGAGTCACACCATGCGCCCGAGGGCATTATCCAAACTTCTTGAACTCTGTCAGGCTGGTCCTGTGACCAGTTTCCTGGAGAGCCTGTTCCAGTGCCCAGCCATCCTGGTGATGAATCTTATCCTAATGTTCAACCTAAACCTCCCCAAACACAGCTTCAGGCCGTTCGCTTGGGTCCTGTCACAGGTGACCACAGAGAAGAAATCAGTGCCTGCTTCTCATTTTCCCCTCACAAGGAAGGTGTAACTGCAGTGAGATCTCCCCTCAGTCTCCTCCAGGCTGAACAGACCAAGTGACCTCAGCCACTCCTCACACGGCTTCCCTCAAGGTCCTTCACCATCCTCATGGCCCTCCTTTGGACACTCTCTAATAGCTCAATGTCTTTTTTGTATTGTGACACCCAAAACTGCCCCCAGCACTCAAGGTGAGGCCGCCCCAGTGCAGAGCAGAGCAGGACAATCCCCTCCCTTGCCTGGCTGTGAGGCTGTGCCTGATGCACCCCAGGACAGGGTTGGCCCTCCTGGCTGCCAGGGGCACTGCTGACTCATGTTCAACTTCAATCAGGACCCCCATGTCCCTTTCGTGCATTTGTTTCTGCTTTCCAGCCTGTCATTCATTTGTCTGTCTGTACATCCAGGGTTGCCCCATCCCAGGTGCAGAATCCAGCACTTTCCCTTGTTGAATTTCATATGGTTGGTGCCTGCCCAGTCCTCTCATTTGTCAAGGTCTCTCTTCAGGGCCTCCCTGCCTTTGGGGGAGTCAACAGCTCCTCCCAGTTTTGTATCATCTATGAACTTGCTCAATATCCCTTGCAGTCCTGTGTCCAAGCCATTTATGAAGGTGCTGAACAGCACAGGGCTGAGGATGGAGCCCTGTAGAACCCTCCTAGAGACAGGTCACCAGTCTGATGTCACCCCATTCACTGTGACACTTTGTGCCTGACCCCTGAGCCAGTTGCTCACCCATCACATAATTTGTTTATCCAGCCATGTGCTGGACAGTTTGTCCAGAAGGATCCAGTAAGACACAGCATCAAAGGCTTTACTGAAATCCAAAAAGATTACAACAGCTGTTTTCCCCTGATCAGCTAGGTGGGTTACCTTGTCATGGAAGGAAATCAGGTTTGACAAGCAGGACTTTCCCCTCATGAAGCCGTGCTAGCTGTGACCAGTGACTGTGTTTCTCTTCAGGTGTTTTTCAGTACTTCCCAGAATAATACTCTCCACAGCTTTACCAGGCACTGAAGTGAGACTGAGAGGCCTGTAGTTTCCAGGGTCATCCTTCTTGTCCTTCTTGAAAATTTGGACAATGTTAACCAGATTCCAATCAGCTGGAACACCTCTGAGTTTCCAAAGCTGTTCAAAAATCACTGAGAGAGGCCTCATAGGAACATAAGCCATTTCTTTGAGTACTATTGGATGGATCACATTATGCACCACAGACTTACAGGGATTCAGCTGGAGCAGCAGATCCCACACTGGTTCAAGATTGGCCAGGAGTTCATCATTCTCTCAGCCATGGTCCTCCAGCTCAGGCCACTGCAGTTCCCAGAGTCTGTTACTGGTGTTGAAGACAAAAGCAAAGAAATAATTAAACTGCCCTGTTTGTGTCCAGGTTTACAACATGACCATCCTCATCCTGTAATGGGCTGATGTAATTTCTGTACTGACTTTTCCCATTAATATATTTGAAAAAACTGTTTTTATTGTTCTCCCCAGTTGAGAGCTATTGACTAGCTATAACTTCAGTTGAGCTTTGGTTTCATTAATTTTATTCTTACAGTAGCAAAAAAAATCTCTGTATCCCTCCCATGTCACCTGACCATGCTTCCACTGGCCATACACCTGCTGGTTTTGCCATAGCTTCACAAGAAGATCCCTGTTCAGGCAAGCTGGCCTTCTGCATTGCCTTCTTGACTTCCAGCATTTGGGAATTGCCCACTTCTATGCCCTTAGGTGGTGATGTTGGAAAAGTGAGCAGCACTGATGGACCTGGGCACTGGCAAAAACATTGTCCCAGGGGACTTTACTCACTAGTGCCCTGAGCAGCCTAAAGTTTGTTCTCATGCCCAGCGCTGAGGCTTTGCTGGCACTTCCTGACAACAACTGGATGCACTGTGAAGGATCTATGACTATCCATCCTGGCACACCTGTCACAGGACTCATCTCAGCAGGTTTGCTTTTCCTAGTGATGGCATATCTCTGGAACTGGGCCAAAGCTTCTGCTTCCTCTTCCTTGTTCCTCATGCTGTGTGTGTTGGTATAGAAGGGTTTCAGGTGTGGTTCATTGCAGCTGTCACCTTGTGGAGCCAATTGAAGCATCTCACCAGCATTTTGTCCTTCAAATTTTGGTGCATCATCCTGCTGCATATCACTGGCAAGACTGTTTTTTTCCCATTCCCCCTTCCAATCTAGTTTAACAGTCTAACAATCAGCACTGCTAATGTCTGTAAAGAAGGGTTTTCCCCTTTTGAGAAAGGTGCATCCCATCAACTGTTGATGCACTGTTGTAGATCACTCCATGGTCAAAACACTGAACAGTCCTTCATTTAGGATAAGCTTAACAACAGACAAGACATCAGTGTGTTTTCAGCATCATTTTCACTCTGAATCCAAAGCAGAGCACTGCACCAGCTATTGAGGAGAAAATTAACTCTATTGTAGCTGAAACCAGGACAGCCTCCCAGGGAGGAAGCTTTGGCTTTGCAAGTTACCTTATCCCACACCTCTATTTCTCCCAGAAGCTTCTGCCCCATGGCATGGTGCCTACTTTCAGAGACTAAGCTTTCTGCATGTAAAAGCCCTGACTTCATCCTCCTCTACAGCAGGGGAGGACTACTCACATACAAGCAGCAGTAAGAACAGTCCTAGAGGGGGGCTTGTCATGGACAGGCAGCCATTAGCGTGTGCTTCTGGATCTTCATCTGTGGCTGTGGACTTTGCTATCATTACCGAACCATTTAGCCAACCCTGCTATCAGATCCTTACAAACATCCCATTCAGCAGCTGTCCTGCACTCTGGGGCTTGCCAGTTCCTCTAGTCATGACCAAAGACCAGCACTGGATGTGTTAACAACTGTGATCTGCAGCCTTTTTTTCAGGCAAGTCATTGTTAGCTACAGGCATCTTTACTCTCCTCCATTTATGGTGAGCTGAGAGGGTGTAGTGGTTTGAA
>VXBN01012183.1:0-11898 GCA_013397395.1 Sinosuthora webbiana
GACCATGGAAATATCCCTGGCTGGGCCATGGGGACATCCCATGGCTGTGCCTATGGAAATACCCCAGGGCTGTGCCACAGGGACATCCCGGGGCTGTGCCCATGGAAATACCTCATGGCTGTGCCACGGGGACATCCCAGAGCTGTGCCCATGGAAATACCCCAGAGCTGTGCCCATGGAAATGACCCACGGCCGTGCCACGGGGACATCCCGGGGCTGTGCCCATGGAAATACCCCAGGTCAGTGCCACAGGGCTGTGCCCATGGAAATGACCCATGGCTCCAGGGACATCCCGGGGCTGTGCCCACACAAACACTCTCTGTGGGTCTCCTCTCCCCCACTGGCGTTTCGGGGGACGCTCCATCCAGCTCCTTTCCCGGGCAGGCTCATCCCTCTCCCCACCGCGGCACCCGGAGGACCCCGACCCATCCCAAACCAGCTCCGGCCGCTCCCGCGGGCTCGGGCAGCCAGCCCGGACACCGCCCTTCACTTTCGCCTCTCCAGGTGACTCAGGCTCGCTCCGAGCTTTGATGTGGGGAGGAACAAAGCGAGGAGGAGCCGGGTTCCCACCTCTGCCCGGCTTTGGGATGGGTCCCGCGGCTGCTGAGGTGGCACAGCCCGGGGCACGGGCACTCCGGGCGTCCGGAGCGGGCACCGAGGGAAACAACTCACATGTCACAGCTTCGGCAGCGCCGCAGAGCTCGGCCCGGGGGCTTTTCGTCAGCACCGCCGGGGGTTTCTCCTCTTCCGGGGGTTTCTCCTTCGGCGGCACCGCGGGGCGGGCGGGAGGAGCTGGGATCGGCCTCGGGGCAGGGAGCGAGGGCTCAGCCACCTCTGCGAGAGAAACGGGGTCAGAGCTGAGCCCCCCGGGGTCAGGCAGGCTCCCAGGCCGGGCCCAGACACTGCCCGGGCACCGCGCAGGGTGTCGGGGCTCCGGTTCCCGGGGCACATCCCTGTCACACGGGGGATTTGGGGCACCGGGGCTGCATCACTCCGCAGCTGCTCACCCCGCCGCAGCGCCATCCCAAAAAACCCTCCCAAAGCTCTCACATTCCTTCTCCGAGAAGCCGAGGGATCTGGTTACACTCGGCAGCTCAAGGCTGGATTTTTCATCCCCCTTCCCATGAAAGGGCCACTGTCTTCCCCTGCGGGAGCGGGCTGCCACCTTCCCTCATCCTGCCGCGCTCGGGGGCAGCAGAAACCCCCGCAGGACCCCTCGGTGGGGCAGGAAAAACCCGAAAGGAGCCGAGTTATCCCCCGCGGGAGGAACCCCGGTGCCGAACACCCCCCTTGGGAAAGGCAGGAGAAGGCAGGACCGTCCTCGGCGCTGCGGGGAGCTGGCTGCTGCACCCCGTGGGGAATTTGGGGTGCCCGGGGGGGGAACTCGGGGCGATGCCGCCCTGCCCCAGCCCCCTCCCCGCCGCCCCAGCCCCCGGAATAGCAACGTCTTGCACAACAGGGGCTGGAGCGCACTTTATATAAAACTAAATTATAGGCTGGGCAGAGGGAGGGAGGGAGAGCGGAGAGCCGTAATTGCCCGGGCTGTAACAGGAGCCCCGCGAGCGGCCGGGGAGGGGAGGGGAAGGGGGAAAGAGAGACCTGGGACGCTTCATTGTCCTCGATAAAAACGGGGGTCCCACACCTCGGCCAGAGCTGAGGAGGGAGGAGGGCAATTATGGATAATTAAAAGGAGCGTAACGAGGGAATTTGGGGGGGTTCCAGCTGCGCCCCGGGATCAGCAGGAGGCTGGAAATGCTGCAGGGGGGCTGCAGCTGGTCTGGAGCTCCATAACACCCCTAAAGTCATCCACGGGCCTCAGTTTCCCCTCTCTGCCCTCCCCAGGGTGCTGGAGCTCCTGACACAGGGGGTTTTGTGGGAAGGAAAACTCCTCCCAGCGCGGAGCCCTGCTCACACCTCTCAGAGCTGAGGATTTTGGGGCTCACCCAAGGGAAATCCAGCAGCTCCAGCTGAATTTTGCACAGCGGCATTGGCTCCAAATCCCTGTGCAGTTGGGAGCACGTGAGCCCCAGACGGGAGAAAAGCCATTCCCAGGCCTCTGGAAAGCCCGGGGCGAAACGGAGAGGTGAGGAGAGCAGGCTGTCATCTCCCCATGGGCGGAGAGGTGTGAATAACACCCTGACATTGCTGCATCCGCGGCCTCGGTCGTGTCCCAACCTGGACCGGCCCCAGTCAGCCCTGATCCAAAGCCAGGCGTGAAATCCTGAGGGATGAGGAGCTCTGAGCGGAGCCAGAGGTGTCCGGGGCAGGGCACGGAGGGTGAAGCTCCCACAGAGTCCCTGGGAAGGAATCGGAGCTCTGGTTTCTGTCCTGAGATGCCCAGAGTGTGTTCAGGGCTTAAAAAAACTGCTCAGGGCTTAATCCTGCTCAGGGCTTAAAAAAAAAACCAACCCAGGGCCGCCCAGAACAGCCACATCACCCATCACACCTTCGCTGAGCTCCAGGGACTTCTCCTTAAAAATTTCCTTTGGTTGGTGGGGAAACTGAGGCATGAAAATGGGATTTTTCCCAAAGAAATATTCCCCCCCAAAAAACAACTTCCCAGTGCTGCTGCTCACACTCTCTGCAGTTGTGGCTCCTCCCGTGCACAGATCACCACCAGACCTCCTTCCCTGCAGGTCAGTGATGGGGGGAAAAAGAGCTGGAAAATCAGGTGCAGCAGCAGGAGAAGGGCTGAGCCCTGTCCCTGCCCCGCTGTGACCCCCTCTGTGCCCGTTCCTGGGGACAAGGACACTCCGGGGCCCCGTGGGACAGCAGCAGGCTCCGGCTGGGTGGATCCACGGGCAGATCCAGGCTGCTGCTCCCGCTGGGACGGAGCCCAGGCCGGTCCCCGCCGCCGTGTCCGTTCACACTTGTCATTACCCCGCACAGGGGCTCGCACACAACCGCAGCCGGGCGGGGAGGAAGGTGGCAATTAAATTAACTCCCCCGGGAACGAGCTGGGCAGGGGAGGGACAGAAATAGACTGGAATGAAGTTTGGGTTCGAGCTGATCCTGCCCTGCCTCGCCTCCCGGCTGCTGCAGGGCCATGGGGAATGAGGGGACGGTGCTGATGGAGCGTTCCCGGCTCCCCTCGGGAATGGGGTGGGAAAGGGGCTCTGGCTGCCCTCGGGGTCACAGCCCGGCCTCATGGAGGGTCTGCGAGAGGCTGGAGGTGTGTGGGCTCAGCACAGGCCCCGCAGCTCCTGCCCCACAGCTCCTGCCCCACAGCTCCCTGCCCCTCGGGATCCACGGGGAAGTGCAGAGGGAATGTCCAGGAAATGCAGAGAAAATGGCCAGGGGGATGCAGAGGGAATGTCCTGGGAAGTGCAGAGGGAATTTCCTAGGAAATGCAGAGGGAATGTCCTGGGAGATGCAGAGGGAATGTCCTGGGAGATGCAGAGAGAATGTCCTGGGAGATGCAGAGGAAATGCCCAGGAAATGCTGGAGCATCATCTCCCAAAATGCCCCAAGAAGAGGCAGCAGCTCTGCCGGCACAGGGAGGGGTGAACAGACACTTCCATCTCGGGCACATCCCACAGCTCCCGGCTCCCTCTCCTCCTCTCAATCCCCCCAGTCCCTGCTCCAGGGGTGCCCTGCCCGGCTGAGCCCCCCTGGATCCCTTCTCCTCTCTTCTCCGTGCTGCCAGCAGAGCAGGGACCGGCTCCTTCCCTCCCCTGCTGCCCCCAGAGCAGGACCGGGCTTGACCTGAATCCGTCAGGTTTAAAACCAACCACGAGTCCCGGCAAAACCTTAAGGCGAGCCAGCCCTTGGGATGGGACATCTCTCAATTTCCCCCAAATCTCCTGCACCCCCAGACCCTTCCTGGCTAGAAGAAATCCTCCTGAGAGCCTGGGGTGAGTCCAAACCTCTGCTCCCCAAGGAGCAGCACCAGGGAGACGTGGGGCTGCCGTGGCTCAGCTCTCTGGGTTTTTTGGGAACAGAGGTAACGAGGCATTCAAAAAATAATAATTTCTGCTTCGATAAATGCCAGCACTGCCCCAAGGTACCAGAGATGGGGAAAGTGATAGATGTGGAGCCGCTTTCTGCTGCCAAGCCCAGGACATGCACATGGAGCTGGTTTTCTGATGATTCTCCCCAGTCCCGAAGCCCAAATCCATCCGTCATGGGAGGCACGGGTGAGCTCCAAAGCCCATCGGGGTGGGTGGGAAAACAGGAGAGGAGAGAGGAAAGATGCAAAGAAGCTGGGAGGGTTCGTGGCTCTAAGCGAGGACCCCGTAAAATTCCTGTGAAGTCCAAAATTCCTGCAAAGCCCAGAGCATCGATATCCCTGTGGGGATGCAGGGAGGCCCTGGGGAATGCTGGAGCTCCCGAGGCCACCAGGATCGGGGGGAAAAGGGCTTTGGAATTCCTGACGAGCTGAGCTCAGCGTTCCCAAAGGGCTGGACAAACAAAAGGCAGCAGGAGCGGCAGCAGCCTGGAGGGAGCTGGGATGAGGCAGAGCTCCTCCAGCAGCACAAACAACAAGCCGCAGCTCCCAAAAAACCTGAGCATTCCTTTCCCCCAGCCGGTTGCGGTGCCCAGACCCCTCAGGGGATGTGGGAAGGCACAAATCTGGAGCTGTGGTTTGGGATCAAACCCCCCCGGGGTGTCCCAGGGTCCTGCTCAGCATTCCTGAGCTGTGGCTGATGATCCACCCGGCTCCTGGGGGTCATTTCTCTGTCCCTCCTCCTCCCCAGTGCCTGTGGCTCCCAGGGAAGGGACCTGGTGGCAGGAGAGGGATGGGCACGTCCCCGGGGTGGCACGTCCCCAGTCCCAGGGAGGGACAGAAAGGGAAGGAAAACTTCTCCAGCCAGGAGCTGCAGAGAGGCTGGATTGGGGAACGTGGAAACAAATCCCATCCCTTCGGCTGGCAGATGTTTGGTGCCGACCCAAAGGGAGGGAGAACGGGCTCTGAGCACATCTGGATCCACATCTGGATCCACATCTGAGCTCTTGGGGAGCACCCAAAGCCAATGCCAAGGGGTGCAACCCCTGCCAGTGTGGGGACACCCAGGGGAGCCCCTTCCCCTGCCTTTAATCCCTTGGGAATGGCTGGGCAGGGAGCAGGAAACGCTGGATGGAGGCCTGGCCTGAACAACCACCCAGCAGCTCGGGGCTCTGTTCCTGCTGGGAGCTCTCTACTCTCTTTTTTTCCTGCAGATAAAACGAGCCTGAGATCCCTCCTGGCCTTCCTGGCCCACCCAGGTGCCTGCCTGACCTATTCCAGGGGTATTCCAGGGATATTCCAGCCGGAGCCGTGGTTTGGGGTCAAACCCCCCCAAGGTGTCCCAGGGTCCTGCTCAGCATTCCTGAGCTGTGGCTGATGATCCACCCGGCTCCTGGGGGTCATTTCTCTGTCCCTCCTCCTCCCCAGTGCCTGTGGCTCCCAGGGAAGGGACCTGGTGGCAGGAGAGGGATGGAAACATCCTTCAACAACCCAGCACCTCTGATCATGCTGGGATCTGTCTGATCTTTTCTCCATGCAGGTAAAAGGAGCCTGAGATCTCTCCTGGTTTTTCCAGGTGCCTGCCTGGCCTGTTCCAGGGGGATATTTCAGGGACATTCCAGGGATATTCCAGGTTTCCAGAGCAGAAGAGGCAGCACCAGAGTAAATCCTTCCCATCCCAGGAGCCAGGCGGGAGCAGAGGGAAGCAAAATCCTGGTTTGGAAGTTTGCTCAGCTGGGAAAAAATCCCAACGCCTTGTTTACAGTCAGTCTGAAATTAATGCACCGAGACCCTCTCACCTCCTGGGATAGCAGGGAAAGGAAAAGGAGGGTGGGAAGGGAAAAGAAGGGAAGGAGAAATGCCCAAAACGTGGCCAGGACAGAGCCAGCAACAGCTTTGCTTCCCACCTGGAAAAGCTCCCTGCTCACCTGGGCAAAGCTTTGGATAAACGGCCCTGGGACAAGGAGGAATGCAGCAGAAAAAACAAAGTGGTTTGGTTCCTGCGAGCAGAGACTTCCTAAATGCACAAAAAGCAAAAAAAAAAAAAAACCCACCCCAAACCCACAAAAACCCCAAACAGCTCAGCAGGCTGGGAGTTGTTGTTATTTGTTATTTATAGAGTCTGGGTGGGAAGGGAGGGAGGAATTTTGGGGCCAGACAGGCCAGGAACAGCGTCCATCCCTGCTGGGAGTTTGACCCCGGTGACAAAACCCTGACTCCGGGTCGGTGTCCCTGCAAATCCCATCCCTCCGAGGTGGCTCCAACCAGCTCCTGCCAAACCAAATTCATGGAGGAATTGCCCCTGCAAGGGGTTTTGGGGAAGATAAAACATAAATTCCCTGCAAGGGGCACCTCTGGCATTGCAGCAGTTGGGGAGGAATTATTCCTTGAGCAGCAAGAATCCATTTAAAGTAAATATATTTACATTTTATAGGTATTGAGGCACCGTTCCAGTGTGGAGCTGCAAGGGAAGAAAGGATCTTTAATCCTGGACTGGAAAGCAGGGACAAGAAAACTTCCTAGGACACAAAGCTGGGAAGCACCAGGTTCCTTTCCTCGTCCCAAAACCAACACAAAACATCCCAAACAAGCTGTGGGGACAGGGAATGGGGGGAAAAAATGGGAAAACAACGGGGAAAACACCCAGCCTGGGACTGAATTTGAGTTTGAGCAGCGCCTGGGGCAGGATAACTCCCCAAAATACGGAAAAATCTGGGAACTCAGGGCACGGAGGAAGGACACAGGAGGAAATCCTGGGCGTCCTCAAGGAAAAGCAATTATCCCTGAAAGCCTGGAAAGCGACGAAGGCCCGTCAGATCCAAGGAGATTCTGGGAATTACAGCCCAGGGAGAAATTATGGAGGGAGTAATTAAGGCCCCCCCAAAGCCAGGCTGGTAATTGGGTAACCCTGGGGGTTAAACCAGCCCGGGTCCTGCCAGGGAAAATTTGTGTCTTCCCAACATAAGTCCTTAAAAAAAAAAAAAAGTTAATTGAGGAGAGGATCAACGGGAGCTGCCGGGCACCGTTATTAACCAGGATAATAATTTGCATTTCCTCCAGCCCCTTTCATCCCTGCACGGATTGAATCCAGGGCCCATCACGCCTTCCCTGAGCTCCAGGGATTTTTTCCTTTAAAAACCTGCTCTGGGTGCTTTGGGTGGTGGGGGAAACTGAGGCACGAAAATGGGATTTTCCCCAAAGAAACATTCCCAAAAAAAACCCCAAAAAAACTTCTTGGAGCCGCTCTGTAGGACGGGGCTTCTCCCATGCACAGATCCCAAAAAACTGGGACACGGGAAGGGATTTTGGTGCCCGTCCCACAGGACAAGGGGGGGAGAACTCCAGGCACGGAAAATTCTGGGAAAAAATCACCAGAAGTGCAGCAAACGCCCCGAGGAGGGTTTGGGTTTCTGCAGCTCCCAGGCAGGCGCTTTCCAAGGAAATTCAATCAGGAGCTGGAGCTGGAGCAGGGGCGACACGGCCCCGAGGCCTGGCTTTGTTTTGCTCAAACCCAGAAACTTTGAAAAAAGCCAGAAATCTGCCTTTTTTTTTATTATTATTATTTTTTTCCCCCCTCTTGGGTTTCTTTTCTTTTCAAGTTTCGCTGTTGTTCAAAGAACAAACATGAGCGAAGCGTTTTCAGGAGCTGACAAGGAAAAAAGAAAAACTTGGAAAGACAAACAGAAATGCTGCAGGAAAGTCTTTCTGTGGGGTGAAATAAAACAGTTTTGGTGCTTTCGGGGCTGTTTTTTTTCTTTTTTTCGGGAGGGGTTCTTTGCACTTCGAGGGTGGCTGCGTGCAACTCTGCGATCCTGCATTTAAATCGGTGCTGAGACAAGGAAAAAACCCGTTTATTTTGATTTTTTGGATGGGGTTTTTCTCTGTCCCAGAGCAGGAGAGTCCCAGTAAAGGATCCCTGATTCCTGCTTCAACTCTGTGATCCTGCATTTAAATCAGTGCTGAGACAAGGAAAAAAACCCGTTTATTTTGATTTTTGGATGGGGTTTTTCTTTATCCCAGAGCAGAACAGTCCCAGTAAAGGGTTTCTGAGTGGGGTGGCCCCGACTCCTGCTTCAACTCTGATCCTGCATTTAAATCAGTGCTGAGACAAGGAAAAAAACCCGTTTATTTTGATTTTTGGATGGGGTTTTTCTTTATCCCAGAGCAGAACAGTCCCAGTAAAGGGTTTCTGAGTGGGGTGGCCCCGACTCCTGCTTCAACTCTGATCCTGCATTTAAATCAGTGCTGAGACAAGGAAAAAACCCATTTATTTTGATTTTTGGATGGGGTTTTTCTCTGTCTCAGAGCAGGAGAGTCCCAGCAAAGGGTCCCTGATTCCTGCTTCAACTCTGATCCTGCATTTAAATCAGTGTTGAGACAAGGAAAAAACCCATTTATTTTGATTTTTGGATGGGGTTTTTCTCTGTCCCAGAGCAGGAGAGTCCCAGTAAAGGGTTTCCTGAGTGGGGTGGCCCCGATTCCTGCTGACAATTCCCTGCTTGGGGCACCTCGTGCAGGCCCCCGGGGCTATTTCGGGTCTGAATGTTTCGTGTGTTTGGGGCTGAGCACGCAACAGCTTTTTTTCTGCTTTTTCTCCGCCTCCTCTTACACCTCGGGGCAAAATCCTCGGGAACAGGCAGAAAGAATTAAGGAAAAATGTTGAGTCCCAAACTCCGAGCCGGGACAGAGGCGGGGGCTGGGGACACGGAGAGGGGCAGGGCGGGTGGCAAATGTCCCGCTGGGAAGGGAAAAGGGAAGGGAAAAAAGGGAATGAGGCAAAAAACTCGAGGGGGTTTTGCTTCTGGAGATGGGTTTGTCTCCATCATTCCACACAGAGGAGGAGGAGGAGGAGGAGGAAGGAGCCTCTCCTTCTTCCCGCTGTCCCTGTTCCCCCTCAGTGAAGAAAGCAAAAAAACTTGTTTTTTTCCCCTCCTGTTTTCTTCTAATTCCTCTGAAAAAAAACAATTCCCGGGGCAGGCAGAGGCCTGTCCTCTCTGCAAATTACCTGTGGCTATTTCAGGGCCTCGGTTTTTGCCATGTCCCCGTCCCCGCTGGGTGGGACCGGCTGTGGTGGCACCCAGAGGTGCCAGGGGACAAAAATCCAGGGAAAAAAAACCCCTCCGTGTCCATCAGGGAAGCAGCAGTGAGAGAGGAAGGACAGATTTGTCTTTACCAACAAACTCTGGGTGTGCTGGTGGGTAAAACCAGCACTGAGGGGTAAAAGGAGCAATGGGAAGGATTCCACTGATTGATAAATGGAAAAGGAGATATTTGCCCTCACAGACAAACTGTGGGTTTGCTGAGAAAGGGAACTGGAAAGTGAAAGGTGAAAGAAAGAACGGGGAAAACCCATAAAGTCCAGAAAAATTAGAAATTAAAAGGGGGTTATACATGGAAGGGGAATTTTAGGTATTGGGCACCCGGGGAAGTCTGTAACTCAAGTACCTCAGAGAGAAGGAAATGGGGGCAGAAAATTGGGATAAATAGGAGGCTGCATCCCCCAAAAACTGGAGAGACCCCAGGGGAAATACTCCATGGCATCTCCCTTTATTGGAATAAAGTAAAAGGACTCCTCTGTCTCCTTTTTGGACATAAACCTCTGGATTGTTTGTGGATTAATTCTCCCAAGAGCAGCAAACCCCACCTGAGCTGCCCGGCCCAGGCTGAGCTGGCCCAAACCAGCCTCAGTTTCCCCAGTTTTCATTCCCGGGCCTGGGCGGATCCGGAGGAGCCAATCCTGGCTTTGGAAAACTCGGGGAAGGGAACGGGGAGAGAATTCCCAGGCTCAGCCCTGCGTGACAGAGCCGCTGGCCCCGGGCCCAACCACCAGGGCTCTGCACCCGAATGTCACAGGGACAGACACGGCGGGGCCCGGCCGCCTGTCCCTCGTCAGGATTTTTGTCCCAAAATCATCTGGAGAGGGAGGAAGGAGAGGAGAGAGAGAGGATTTGGGATGGGGCAGCACCGAGCTGCTCCCCCCGAGGAGGGGTAGGGATGGAAGTGAGGCTCTGGAGCCTGGGCAGGTGGGAATTCGGGAGAGCCCCTGGCCCTCCCCACGCTGCGAAGGAGGAGGGTGAAGGAGGAGAAATTGTCCTGCTCTGCTTGGGTTCACGCTGTGGGTCACCCTCTGGAGGAGCTGAGGGTTGGGATGGTTTGGGGTAGTTTGGGGTGGTGGTGAGACCCCTTCAGTATGGGAACATGGAGCTGGGCACTGATCAATGCCCCTTAAACATGGGAATATCAAACTGGACACTCACGGATGTCCCTCCAACAGGGAACAGGGACAACAGGGTCACCAACAGGGATGCAACAAACTGGGCACTCACTGATGCCCCTCAAATATGGGAACACCGAACTGGGAACTGGTGGATGCCCCTCAAACATGGGAACAGGGACAACAGGGCCCTGGCTGGGACACACCAAATTGGGTACTCACAGATGCCCCTCAAACATGGAAACACTGGATTGGGCACTTACAGATGCCCCTTAAACTTGGGAACACCAAACTGGGACTTACACATGCCCCTCTGAGATGGGAACACCAAATTGGGCACTCATGGATGCCCCTCAAACAGGGAACAGGGACAACAGGGTCCCCAGCTGGGACACACCAAATTGGGACTCACAGACGCACCTCAGACATGGAAACACCGAACTCAAACTGGGAACTGGTGGATGTCCCTCAAATGTGGGAAACTGGGAACTGGTGGATGTCCCTCAAATGTGGGAACAGGGACAACAGGGTCCCCNTTGGGCACTCATGGATGCCCCTCAAACAGGGAACAGGGACAACAGGGTCCCCAGCTGGGACACACCAAATTGGGACTCACAGACGCACCTCAGACATGGAAACACCGAACTGGACACTCAGAAATGCCCCTCAAATATGGGAACACCAAACTGGGAACTGGTGGATGTCCCTCAAATGTGGGAACAGGGACAACAGGGTCCCCAGCTGGGACACACCAAACTGGGCACTCACTGATGCCCCTTAAACTTGGGAACACCAAACTGGGCACTGGTGGATGTCCCCAAGCCCCTCAGCCAGGCCCCAGCTCAGGCCAGCAGCACATCTGGGAGCTGAACCCCTCTGTACCCCCCCACAGCTCCCCTGCAGCCACAGGGACGGCGGAAAAGCTCCACAACCATTTCCCCCAAAGCATTTAACAGCTTTTAAAGCTACTTTTAAAAATCCACCCCCCAGCTGCTGGTACAGGACCTGTGCTCAGCGCCCCTCCCAGCCGGGCTGGGGACCAGCCCTTTGCAAAAAGCCCTTCGCGTTCCCAGCTCACCATTTCCCACCTGGAAAAGGAAGGAAATGCCGGGGAATCAGCCCCCTGCAGCTGCCTGGGCCCCGGGACTGTTCGGGGCCGAGTTTGGAGCGGAGCTCGGCCGGGAAGCGGAGCCGGCGGCATCCAGCTGGAAGAGCGGTGGGGAAGAGAACAAGAGGATGCATTCTGCAAACCCCGGGCCGGCCGTGCCGCGGGCCAAAGCCAACACGGGGCCGCTCCAGCTGTGCCGGATCCCGAGCGTCGCCGTGCCCGCAGCTCCCGCGGCTCCGCTCGGCCCGGCCGCCGAGTTTTGGGAGATTTTTGGGAGCTGATCCCGGCGTGGGTTTGGCCCCTTTTGTGTCTGGCCTGACAGGCACAGCGCGGTGTGTCCCTGCAGCCTCCTGCTCCGGTGGGTTTTTAGTCTCTCAGTGGGGTTTTTAGTCTCTCAGTGGGGTTTTTACCCTCTCCGTGGGGTTTTTAACCTCTCCGTGGGGTTTTTAATGCGGTTTCTGCACCTGAAGGTTGGCGGGGACAGCACCCGGGGCCACCGACCCAGAGGGGCTCTGGGGGTCTCAGCTCTGCCCCGTGGATAAAATGAGGATTCTCCGAATTTTTCCATCCCCTTCTCCACGGCCTGATCCCACCCAGAGCAGCCCCCCAAGCCCCTCACCCCCATCCCTC
>VXBN01012183.1:51613-70397 GCA_013397395.1 Sinosuthora webbiana
CCCCAACCCACCCAGGCCGGGCGGGCTCCCCGCCCCCTCCCGCGGCCCCTCGAACACGTTTGCTGGCATTTTCAAATCGGAGGCATCCTAATTACCGGAGAGTTATAACACCTTCCATTTCTCGCCCAGCGGACTGACACCCTGTCAAGAGCAAAGAGAATTGCCAGAGGTTTTGACAACACTAATTGCCCCTATAATCTAAAAACACAAAGGAGAGGCGATTAGTCGAGAGGGCCCCAGCTCTCGATCCGACACGAGGTTTTCACAATGTTACAAGAAAACAAAAGTGACGCTTTTTAGAGTTTGATGGCTGCTAACAAAAGCAGAATTATATTTTCATACAACCTTTGTCTGCATTAAATGGCTTTTTTTTTTTTTCCCTCCTCCCCCCCACACCCTCCCTGTGCTGGGATGTGGAGCTGACATGGAGAAATGGTGGTGGATCCGTGTGGGGGTGAGGTGGGAATGGGGTGAACTTGAGGGGGGCATCCTGGCCCTGCTGCTTCCTCAGTCCCAGTTAAGAATTTCCCCACAGTGTGGAAAATGCTCTTCTCCCAGTTAAGGTTTCCAGGGAAAGCAGCAACTTTTACTAAAAGAGGAAATTCCCACTTAGAGAGGTGGTTTTGCTCCCATTCATCCCACACCCGGTGCTGGGAATGTTCCAGCACTGCCTTGACCCCAGTGTGGGCCTGCAAACCCCAGTGCTGGGGGCTCTCTGTCCCCAAGCTCTGGTGACAGTGCCAGCTGTCTCTGCTGGGGACAGGGAGAGCTGCTGCTCCAGCAAAATGAGATGGAAATGAGGTTGGAAATGTCCATCCCAACCCGGCCAAAAGCCCCACAGGGACATGGCCCAGGGGTCTCTGGGACACCCCTTCACCTGCAGCCACGGCCCTCAGTGACAAGTGACCCACGGCAGGGAGAGAGGCCAGCCTGGCATCCCTGGATAACAGCAGGATCTGGGTAGCAACTGCCTCAAAACCTGGGATGGGGGTGGTCAACGTGAGAGATTAGGGGTGCTGGCTGTGAGGGGTCAGTGTCACCCAACTGCCACCAACCGTGGACACCAGAGCAGCACAGGGGCTATGAGGGGTGAGTGTCACCCGGCTCAGGGGTGTCACCCAACTGCCACCACCCCTGGACACCAGAGCAGCACAGGGGCTGTGAGGGGCGAGTGTCACCCGGCTCAGGAGTGTCACCCAACTGCCACCAGCCCTGAGCAGCACAAGGCCTGTAAGGGGTGAGTGTCACCAGCTGCCACCCCCCCTGGACACCAGAGCAGCACAGGGGCTGTGAGGGGTGAGTGTCACCCAGCTGAGGGGTGAGTGTCACCCAACTGCCACCAACCATGGACACCAGGGCAGCACAGGGGCTGTGAGGGGTGAGTATCACCCAGCTGAGGGGTGTCACCCAGCTGCCACCACCCCGGGACACCAGGGCAGCACAGGGGCTGTGAGGGGTGAGTATCACCCAGCTGAGGGGTGTCACCCAGCTGCCACCACCCCGGGACACCAGGGCAGCACAGGGGCTGTGAGGGGCGAGTGTCACCCAGCTGCCACTACCCCCAGGCACCGGAGCAGGCAGGAAACGTCCTGGCAGGGGGCACATCCCTGGGGAAGCAGGTCCCGGCAGCAGCCCCGGAGCAGCAGCGGCAGCAGCGGCTGGGGACCAGCCCGACGCGTCACGAGCTGGCATCTGCCAGACACCGAGTCAGGAAGGGTTTGACTCACGCCTTGGCCGGCTGCCACCCCGCAGAAACTGCTTACTAACAGCTCTGGCTGCTCCCAGAAACAGCCGGCGCTGCTCCGGCCGGCCAGCAGCATCTCCAGGGGCTGCTTTTCCAGGCGGGCCCGGCCGCAATCCCCGTGCCAGAGGACGGGGCGGGAGCAGCAGCAGGCGATGGGTGGAAAAGCAGGCAGGTATTCCAGGGAATATTCCCTCCCCGAGCCAAAGGCAGCTGAGGGAAGCAGCACTTGGCTGAACGGAACGAGGCAGGATGGGGAGCGAGGCTCTTGAGAAATTTTTCCTCGATTTTTTTTTTTGTTTTGTTTTTGGGTTGTTTTTACGGGAAGCGGATTGAACTCGCAGGCGGAGCGGGGAAAGCCACGGCCTTGGCTCGCAGCTCTGCGGGGCTGTCATCAGAGGGACCGTGCCCTCCTGACCCCGGGGACAGCTGGCTTGGCACGGCCTGGGGACATCCTCTGTCAGCCTCCAAACAGCCCTGCTCCGGCTGTCACCCGGGCCGGGAGGTCACCGCAGGAGCCACCGCGTCCCCAAGGGCCGCACGTCACCGCCACTACGGGAAGGGGCAGCTCCTGGTCCACACAGCCCAGACCTCAGCACCTCAAAGGGCATGAGAACCTCGTCCCCCCCATCCCAGCTCTGGGATGAGCACCCCTCTGTCTCTCCAGAGGGTGCTCCTGGGTTTCCTGCAGAGCTCGGGGCTGCACATCCCTGCTCTGACCCAGTCTTGGGGTTTAACTCCCAGTCAGAATCAGCAGGAAACGTGTTTGTGCCGTTTTTCCTGATTTTAACCGCTCTTTTCAAATCCGAGCCCAACAGAAACGAACCGAGGAGGTTGGGAGCAGAAAGGGGGAAACAACCACCCAAAGCAGCTTCGGGTTGTGCTGTTTTAGGGGCAGGGGATGAGCAAATCCCACCCCAGAGCACCCCATTCTCACAGGAAAACAACAATCCCCAACCCCCTGGCACATCCCAGCCTCCCCTCCTGCACTCTGCATCCCTGGGTGAGCTCCAAGATCCAGCTGGCTCAGTCTGGGAGTGCTCCCAGGGCCAGGCAGTGATGCCAGTGACACCAAGGTGACCCCAGCCATGGCCTATAAACCCCGAGGGGTGGCACAGGGCCACCCAAACGCCGCTGTGCCACCTCTGGACCTCACCGGGCTGGGATGAGACGATGCACTAAAACCTGCCCAGGGTCAGGGGAGAAGTGAAGCTCAGCCCCACGTGCCAGGCTGGGTTTTGAGGCCGTGGGTGGTTTTAGGAACAATTTTAGGAACACTCTGAACAGCCCCAGCACCAAAGGCTCGAGTGCCCTGGGTGGGGCGGCAGCAGGGTGAGCAGGAGAGGGGACACCAGCGTGGAGGACACCGGGCCCTGATGTTCAGCCTGGTGTGAAGAAAAGGAGGAATCAATCCCCGGCGTGTTCAGCCCAACGTGTATCCTCGTTAGAGCATCCTCATTAACACATCCTCGTTAGCGCAGCCTTCCCGCCGGGGAGGCCCCACTCACACCTGGCTGGGCTCCAGTCGCTGCTTGGGGACAGTGGCAGCAGAGGTGACAGCCCTGAGCCCCCTCCTCAGCCCTGCCTGCCCCCCAGCAACACCCAGGCAGGGTCCCCATGTCCCCTCCTTGGGTACGGGGGGCTGGCACAGCCCTCACACCCGTGACTCTACAGGGATTAAAGTGACTTTGCTCCTCTGCGACCCCAAACCCCCAACCCCACAGTGGGGTGGTGGCACCAGGCTGGCATGGCTGGGGGGGCTTTGGGATGGAGCAGGGACAGACAGGGACGCTCCAAGTTCAAATGGAAAAACCTCACGGCGAGCCCAGGCGGACGGGCTGCTGGATTTTATTTTTTTTTTTTTTTTCTCCTGGAGAGGGAACGCAGAAGGGCTGGTATTGATCTGTCTTCATTACCCATTTCACTCAAGTTTCAAATCAACAAAATACACTTTTCTGCTCCGCTGCCCTCCCCGGCTGCAGCAGACAAAAGAAAAGCAATTTCCCGCAGTTTGCTCCAAACTCCTCTCCTCCCTTCCCCGGGCGCCCTCCGGCCCCTCTCCCCCTTCCAGACACTTGATCCCAGCAGACAGACCCCCAGGGCACCCCACCATTGCCTGGTGCCTCCAAACCAGCCCTGACAACTCGGGGTGCTGCTTTTCCAGCACCTCCTTCCACAGGCTCTGCTGGATCCCAGCAGGATCTGCCGCTCCCACCATCCCAGGCCGACAACACCCTCCAACACCAAAAACCCCCAAAAGCAACGTTTTGCCAGTGCCCACCAAGTTTCCAGGAGTTTTAAAGAAATAAACCTATTTTTAAATGTTTTAGAACCTCCCAAGATTGAGTTTTTGGAGTTTTTTTTCCCCCTTTCCTGCAGCTGTAACTGGAGTGACAACATGAGACTCTCCACACACACCTCCAGGCATCTGTGGGAAGAGGGTCCCTACTCCAAAAGGAAAAAAAAAACCCAATCCAAGATGCTGCTGAGCCCAGCAGCTCCCTGGTTCTTTTTAAGCACAGGCCATCGGGAATGTCATTAATATTCCCGTTGGCTTGGTGCCCCAAAAACGTCCCAGCCCCACCAGCAGGGTGACAAGGAGAGTGCCCGGCGTGGGCGAGCACGGGGGGTCTCCTGCTCTCCCTGCCAGCACCGGGACCCTCCTGCTCATTCCCCCGGGATTGGGGGCCAGGAGCTGCCTGGCACAGAGCTGAGGGGAGACAAAACTCCCCACGGATGTGGAAATCCATTCCCAAACTTTGGGGGGGGGCTGCACATCCACAGGCAGGGAGCCAGGCTGGCACCCCAAATTCCCAAACGTTCCCATCCTGCCGCGCTTCCTGCTGCCTCCAGGCCAAGAAGGGCTGTGCTGGGACCCAGCCTTCCTCCTCCTCCTCCTCCTCCTCCTCTTGCAGCCGTCCTGGCCAGTCTCATCCACACCACGGTGCCTTAGATAAACTTCCTTTCAAAGGAGTCTGCCTAATCCCCTATCTCCCCTCGGTCAGATCCCGCTCCAGCTGCCGGCGGGGCCGCGGGGGGAGGCACGGCTGAGTTATGAGCTATTTCTGACTCACGTCTACAACTTTCACAAGTTCCTTTTTGCAACGCGGAGAGAGAAAAAAGGGAGGAGGGGAGGGAAGGAGGGAGGGAGGGAGGAAGGAGATCCAGTTCGCTCCGGCGAAAGCCGCTGGCCAGATGGGCAGGCGGGCAGGGAGGGGAGGCTGGGGAGCAGCAGGGACGGGATGTTCGGCTGCATCCAGCCGGGAATGCCGGGCAGAGCGAGGAGGGATCAGCAGCAGCAGGAGGAGGAGGAGGAGTGCAGGGACACACACCCACGGAGGGGAGCGAGGCGCCGGTTACCGGAATCTGACTTCACCCTCGCCGCCTTTGTCCTCTGCAGACATTTTCCATGCAGTGACTGCATTTCCTTCCTGCCGGCACCGCTGGAAAAAGCCGCCTGTTTGTGCCGTAGGAGCCCTGACTAATCCCCTGCTGCTCCCACCCCGCTGCTGCTTCCCGGCCCGGGCGGTTCTGGGCTCTCCTGACCCCCGGCAGCCCTTGGGATTTGCTGCTGGATGGCTCAAGCCGTGCCCTGGCACTTCCAAGCCGGGAGAGGATCCCGGGATTGCCCATCCCAGCCCGGCTCCCGCTGCCACCCGGCTCAGCCTGGCACAGGCAGGACCTCCAGCTCCGAGAGCGCTTGTGCTAATTACTTTCCTTTGTTAATTAAACCCACGTGGCTCTAATAAGGTAACCTGCTGTTCTCCGATAAATTTAATTAGCCTGAAGGGAGAGCCCCCTCCGCACAGCTATTTAAATTGTCACTTCCCATCGCCTGGGCTTTGCTTCTCCCTGCCTCCCCCTCTCTCCAGATTTCACCCCTCTCCTGCCCGTTTTCGGCCCTTTTCCTTTGGCAGAGAAGGGGAGCACAGGGCAGGTTTCCCATCCCTACAGGAGCAGGTCCTGCCCACCCAAAGCCTGTTTTCCTGCCAAGTGCAACAAATCCCCATCCCAGCTGGGCCTCTGTCCCATCCTGGAGGACTCCAGCCCAAGGGATTGTTCCCTTTTCCAGCCCTGTGCCGCCCTCACAGCACCCAGCATCCAATCCTGGGATGCTCCAACCCTGGGAAACCCTGTGACCAAAACACTGTCCCCAAAAAGCGGTGACACACGGTGACCTCCCCTCGCCAACCCTTCCCCATTCCCACACACAAAAAAAAAACCTCCCAAGGAACTTGTGGAGGTTTGCAGAGGGTTTAACTCCTGGAGTGCTCCAGCCACGGAGGTGACAGGGGTTTGTGGTGTCCCAGCCCTTCCCAGGAGGGGGGTGGTGACAGGGGACACGGTCCCCGGGGCTCACCTGCACGGCCGGCTGCTTGCCCTCGTTGCTGCTGGGGGAGCTGAGCCCCGTGGCCTGCTGCAGCAGGAACTGCCGAGCCACCTGCAGAGCCTGCAAGAGAGACACAGGGGTGGGCACGAGGAAGGCTCCCTCCTCCTCCTCCTCCTCCTCCAGCGGGTCCTCCACGGATTTCACTCACGGGATGGGTTTGATGCAAGCGCTCCCCGACGCTCCCTCCTGCCACACCAGTTTGACCAGTACATCCCATTAGAGTACATCCCACCACTCTCCCAGCACCCACGGGGACAACCCTGTCCTCTTCCAGAAATCCCCACCAGCTCCAGCATTCCCATGGCACGAGGGTCATTCCCAAACCCCAGCCTTGGCACAGCCACCGGGAGATCCAGCTCCTGGATGATTTATTCCAGAGCCACCACCACCACCTTCCTGCTGCTGTCCCTCGTTCCCAAAGCCACTTGGGGATGTTTGATTTCATTAACTGGATCGTGGCTCTGGAGCAGCAGAAAGTTCCAGTCAGCAGCCAGGTTTGGGTGAAGCCAAGTGCAGGATTCCCAGCCTGAATCAGCCCAGGAACGTGTCCCAGTGGATTTGATGGTTTGAACTCACACAAGTGACCACCGTGAAAACCTGATGGTTTTTAGGGGGGGTTTGCCTGGAAAAAGTGATGAGTTTCTTCGAGTTTTTTACAGGGATGAAGGTGTTTCACTGGGAATCCCACAAAAAATAGGGAAAAAAAAAGGTAGAAATGGATAAAATGTACTTGTGAAAAACACAGCTGCAACACAGCCATGCCCAGCACTGAGGGCAACTGGAGAAAAGGGAAAATCAAGGAAAATTCTGTGAAGAGACAAGGAGGAAAGAGTAGCGAGCGTGAGCTGAGAAAAAGAGCTTGGGAGCCAGGAAAAGGAGTAAAGCTCTGAGGAAAACAACTCAGTGCTCCTACACCTGTCTGCTCCTTTTTTTCTGCTTTACAAGGATCCTTTTCCTTCCTTCTAGGGCTTTTTTAGGCACATTTCTAAAAAACCTCCACCCTCCCTCCCCGCCCTCCCAAATCCACAGCTCAGCACATGCCTCACCTATCGATCCAAACCAACACAAAACCCCAACCCAGAGCCCCTCCTCAAGTGGAGCATCCATCAAACCCCATTTCAGGGTCCTCCCTGTGCTCCTCCGCACGGGGAACTCTTGGGAAGAGCCCGTGAAAGGCAAAGGATGCCCCAGGTGTGCCACATCCCCGTTTTGGTGGAAAATCCACCTGGAAACCTGCCCTGTGCAGCCGGGCAGGCCCTACAAGGGCACGTGGAGGGCGAGAGGGAATTTCCAGTTGGAGGCTGAGAGCGATCAGTGTAACAGACCCAGCCTTACTTTATAAAGAAATGGTAATTTCATAGCAGGGGGCCCAAACCAAACGCCCCAGACATGGCTCTGGGCACCCTTGGCTGTGTCTGTCACCACCACGTGAACCAGACAGCCCCAAGAAAACCAAAACCTGAGGGATTCTGTGAGTAAATGGATCCTGATTTCCCATTCCTGCGGCGAATTACCAGAGCTGCACCCCAGGATTGTGCACCCACGGGCCACTGAGCACCCCCCCAAAGCCACCCGAGCCAACAACTCCCAAAATCCCTTTATCCAAACAATTAAAAAGTCAGGTCCTTGAGGAACAAACACGGCAATTCACCGCTGGGAATCGCTGAATGGGAAAATCCCGCGGTCCAGATCCCCGGAGCTGCCTCGGCCCCGGTGTTTCTCCACGGGCATTTTATTTTCCCTGCTATTACCAGGGATAGATGTGCATCGGTAATGCGAGCACAAAAAAACCCCCGTGACAGTTATGACAGCTCAAGGCCTGATGTTTTAATTACTTTTGGAAACGAAAACAGTAATTCCGGTTAAAAGCCGAGGCGGAGGAATCCACTCGGCGGCAGCACCAGGATGGGCGCCGGAGCCCTGGGCTGCATCCCGCAGCCCCAACAGCAAATCCCTGAGCTTCAGCTGCTTCTCCAGGTGTCTTTTTAGCAGAGTTTTCCCTGGATTTGGCTCCTCCAGGTGCAATTCCTGCCGTGTTTGCAAGCACCACCTCACAGAGGAGACAGAGACAGAGCGGGCTCCCTGTCCCTGCCTGGCAAAAATCATCGCACAGGGTGGGGGAAAAGCCTCGGGAGCAGAATTCCAGCACACAAGAAGTGCTGGTCAAGCCGTTCCCCAGGAATTCCTGCTCCCAAAGCCAAGGCCTGGCTGGCCCGGGGGTGCCGGCGAGCCCCCGGCGCCCGCGCCGCCTCTCAGGGGGGAATTTAATTCACTCCCCGCTGGCTCCCTCACTTTGGTGTGCTCTGAAGCACGAAATTACAAAGATTTACAGGGGGAAAAAAAACAACAAAAAAAACAACAACCCCGACACGGCCTCACAATTGCACACAGGGGCCTCTCTGAGCTGCCCCCCCCCAGCCCTGCAGACGGGGATGGAAACCTGTTGCAAAGCTGGCCGGAGCACGTGGAGCAGCCAGGATGGAATTTCGGGCTCCAGAGCCACCTGCCAGCTGCTTTTGTTGCCCACACAGGGCAGGAGGAGCAGCCTTTCCCACAGGGAAGTGTCGCCCAGGGGGTCTCCTCGGGGCTCAGGAGGGGGGAAGCAGAGGGAAGAGTTTTCCCCAGTGGGAGCAGGTGGGATTTTACCTCCGTGAACCAGAGGGGAAAAAATGATTTCTAGGTAAAAATCAACCCCTATCCCACCTCCTGGTGTGATCCGGGAGTCATCAGCGCATCTCCCAGGACTGGGAAGGAATTCCTGGTGCCAAACTCCTGGATGGCTCCCTCGGATCACCAAATGATCCCAGAAAATGATTGTGGGGTGTCAGACGCAGCCAGGGTTTGGCTCTGCCCTCCCCAAGGGCATCCCAGGATGAGGAGGATGGGGACCTGGACACTGCTGGGGGAGGCCCAGAACTTCCCTGGGACGTGGGACACACCTGGGATTGCAGGGAGAGGTGGGAGGTGCTGGGAAGGGGTCAGTGAACAGCCCAAACACGCCGGGATTGATCCCAGGACAGCACCAGAGGATGCTCATCCCTCCCCTCAGACCCCAAATCCCTCCAGTTCTCTGCACCATCCCCAACTCCAGACATCCTCCAGCCCCTTTTCCCAACTTCCACCCAGCCTACCTGAGGATTACCCTGATTTTTTCCCCTCTCCTAATCAGGATTATCCTGATTTTTCCACACACCCATCCCTGGATATACAGGACGCTTCTCCAGACCCCAGGGAGGGCAGATTTTGGCTGCTTTTTCCACGGTCAACACCACAAACTCCCCTTTCCTGCCACGGGGAAAAAAACTCCTGGCTCCAGCCCTGGAAGAGCCCAGGGAGAAGAGAGGGCAGCTCTCACACCACACCTCGGATTAACGTGGGATTAATCCTCGCCCCTGCCTTTTCCTCCTCAAAACCTGTCCCGGCAGAGCCTCTCCCAGGCCTCCTGACTGGGAAGAAATGAGTCAAGAGCTCCGAAACAGGAGTTTGGAGACATCCGTGGGTCATCCTGAAAGGAGCAGCCACAGGTTTCCCCCACCCCCCCCCAAAAAAAAAAAATCAGCCCAAAATAATCCCAGGACAAAGGAAAATCTTGCCTGGGGTGTTCCAAAGTGCCTCATTTACCAGATATTTCGCTTTATGAGGATGGAGTTTTTAATTCCAGCCTGGATGCTCCAGCTGGGGAGAGCTGCCCAAAATCAGCTGAGGGATTTTTCCACCTGGATCTGAGCTTTATATGGTGTTTTACCTCCCAAAAAGGAGGAAAAAAAAAAACACCTGAAAAATCCCATTAAAGCGATAATTTTGCATGGAAAGAGGGAGGAAGGGGAATTTTTTTATCTTCCCTTTTCCCTCCGATCCTTTTGGAGGGTGGAAAGAGGTTGGGAAGGGCTGAAAAAAAAAACAGGTTTAAAAAGAAGGAAAAAAAAAGGAAGATTTTTTACACTAACCTCATAAAAATGACATCGTCACATTCCAGAATTAGAGCCATTAAAACAACACACGGGGATATTTTTAGCTGGATATTAACAGTAAATGATGCCATATTGAGCAGCACTTCCACCAGCCCAGCCCAGCCCTGGCCTCGCTCTAACCAGAACCAAATGGCTCCAAGAGATCCAAATGAACAGAAAAAAAACCCAAAATGACACAATTCCTCGCAGGAAAAGGAAAAAAAATTGTTCTTTTTACACCCAGCTCCATGTCTGCCCTGCCCCAGTGCTCCTGGATTTTATTCCTCTGCTCCTGACTCCTCAGTCCTCACAGGCGAGGGGTTAAACCCAGCCCAAGTAATTTAGAGGACAAGGAACGTGCTCCTAACAATCCCACTCCATGCAAAAAAGGGGGAAAAGGAGAGGAAAAAGGGAAAAAAAAGGAAGAAAGGGGGGAAAAGAGGAAAAAAGGGGGAAAAGGAGAAAAAGGGGGGAAAAAAGGGGGGAAAACAAAGGGGAGGGGGGAAGGTGGAAAAAGGAAGAAAAGGAGGAAAAGAAAAAAAAAGGAGGGAAAAGGGGAGAAAAAAATGAGGAAAAAGAGGAAAAAAGGGGGAAAAAGGGGAGAAACAAGGTCAATAAAAGGGGGAAAAAGGGAAATAAAAAGGGGGAAACAAGGCAAATAAAACGGGAAAATAAAAGGAAAAAGAGCTCCTGCATTTGCCCTCCGTGAAATATTAAATATGAATCGGGGAAGCGAAGAGAGAGATGAGTTTCATTTAAGTGCCCCGGCCTCGTTTTTTATCTTAAACACCCTAATAATAGAGGATTACACAATATATTTGAGATGTGATCACATGCTTTATGGAATGGTATCTCTCCCAGGGCAGCAAAGTGCCTCTCCCTCCCCCCTCCACACCCTTCCCCGACTCCCAAAAAAGTCCCCGTTTGCTCCTTCTCCCAAACGAGCCTTTATTTTTGTTTATCCCTCCCCGTTTCTTTGCCGTCTGCCTGCAGCACACAGTGATTTTTTTGGGGTATTTTTTGTGCCATAAAACAACCCCAGAGCAGCTGGATTTTCAGGCTGGCTCCTTTTCCGTGGGTTGAGGTGGATGGAGCTCCCGTGGGGTGCTGGACTTGGGGATTCTCCCCTTGGTTCTCCCAGGTTTGCACGGATTTGTGTTCTCCACGTGCAGTTCCTGCAAGGAATTCCCTTTCCATCCTTTCCCTCCATGCCCTACACCCCAAACCTGCAGTGACCCCATCTTCTCTGCACTCCGGGGATTCAAACACCAGCTGCTGGCTAAAAGTTGGAATTTTTTTTTTTTTTTTTTCCGCAGGAATTCAGCCAAAAAAACAAAACCACCCTGGAAAACCCCAAATCGTGGCTGAGAAACGCTTGTTGTTATTATTAACCCCACTCCCCCCCTAAAAACCCAAGAGGGATGTGACACCCCCATCACCCCGCTGCCCCCATTTCCTTCCTCCACCGGGAATTCCGGGGGGATCCAGCCCTGCAGGGAGGGGGTTGGCAGATCCCTTTGGAGCCCGGCAGTGCTGGAGGTCCCTCCACGTTCCCACAGCAACGGTGGGGAGGGAAGGGAGGGGGGTCCCGGGCCGGGGGCTCCCCCCCGGTGACCTCTCCCCTCGGCCAGCCCCGGCACAAAGCGGGCGGGAGCTATTGAGGCTTTTCAGCCCCATCCCGAGCATTGAAATCCAGGGATTTAACCCCCAGCGCCAGCCCCCCGGGCTGCGGGAGGGGAGGGAGGGGAGGGGGATGCCCTTTCCCCACCTCACCCCACCGGCTCTCCCCTCCCAGGCTCTCTCCGGGATGCTCGGAAGTGGCGTGGATATGGATGGATGGGTGAGGATGAGGATGGGGAGGGAATGTGGTGCTCCGGGGTGGAGCAGAGCTGGGTGAGGCAGTCTCAGCAATCCAGGCAGGAGCTGCCACGCACCCACGTCCCCCTTGCTCCCAAAACAAGGTCCCTGAGCAGCCCACAACACCCCCATCGCCCCAGTGTCCCTCCTTGGAGAGGAGCTTTAACCCCAAAATTCCCCGCAGGGACCTGTTTGGCTCCACCCTTGCCAAAGCAGCGAGGTCACAGATTTGGAAAAGGTCAAATCCAGCCAAAAACAGGAGCACCAGCTCCCACAGAAACCCCCACAGCACGGACACGGAGCTTTAGTCCCACCAGGATGAGACGTGGCCTCCCACCCCTGAAAGCTTCCCGACTTTCCTCGGGGGAATTTCACGAAGTTCAGGAACGAGGATTGAGTGCCCACTCTCCGGGATGAGGGAGCGAGCACACGGGCAGAGCCCAGCCATCTGAGAACCCAGGGAGAACGCTGGATGCTCCCGGGGATGGAGCAAAGCCTCCATCAGGCACCTAATTGTCCAAAACCCCCGCCGTGGGGACATTCATTCCCCACCCCAGCCGGCGCTCAGCCCGCTTCCCCGAAGCGGGAAGATGGATAATCCTCGGGACAGCTCCTCTCCCTTCCCCACGTGCTGTCGCTGGAGGTGTCACTTGGGGTTTTTTGTTTTATTTTGGAAGTCCAAACCAAACCCTCTGCTTTAATAACCCCGCCAGGAGAAAACACCCCGGGAGCGGAATCAAACATCATCCACCGGGAGCGCCGGAGGAAAGGGCGGAAAACCCGATTTTCCGGAGATCCCCCGTTCCGCAGCCACGGGATTTGCATCTTTTGGGCCGGAGGGGAGCACGGATGTCCCGTTCTCCGGTGGAATTCCGGGAGGGAGAGCAGGCAGCCCCTTCTGGAGGGGCGCTGGCAGCGGCATTACACGCGTGATTACCCTTTGGACGCGGGGAGCGGGGGCTTAGCGGCGCGCGGAACGCCTGTTATCCAGGTAATGGATTTACAGCGCTCCCTACTAAAAGTATCAGACACAGCGATTTTTTACAGCTTTCACGCTGGAATTTATGGCTCAGGGAGGCGATCTCCGTGCGAGGAGAGGGATCATTGCCTTATTTAGTAGCCGAGCAGGGGAAATTGATGGGGTTTTTTTTTTTTTCTTTTTTTTTTGCCGAAGTTTGTTTGGAAAGGTAAGCTGCAGGCACGTCCCCAGGGCTGGGAGGGGACATGGGTGGCAGGGGACACACGGGGCTGCTGCACACACATGTCGCTGTCACACGTGTCGTGGGTCACGTGGGTGAGGTTCGATCTCCAGGAGCCCCAGCGGATGGGAAAGCGGTTCCTGGACAACCAAAATCCACTCAGGGAGCCCCTGCTCCTGGTGTTACAGCCAAGGGTTTTGGTGTCTCAGCCCCTCAGACTGATGGGGGGCAGAGCTGGCAGGACCTTCCCCCCAAACCAGCAAATTCCAGCCCGCAGGGATGGATGGGCTCTGCTTCCCAAGGGATGTGGGACAAGGACAAACCCCTGGTTTTCGGGGCAGCACCTGCACCCCAGCTCGACCAGGAACGGCCAAACCTGGTGGAACCCAACCCTGAGGACAAAGTGGGGCAAAACCCGGTGCTGCTCCCAAAACCACATCCTTGAGAGACCCTGCTGCCTCCTATAAGACAGGCTGGAAGGGACAGGTCAGAAGGGACAGGTTGGAAGGATCGGGCTGGAAGGATCAGGTTTGAGGGAACAGGTTAGAAGGATCAGGCTGGAAGGGATGGGCTGGGAAGGGACAGGTTGGAAGGGACAGGTCAGAAGGAACAGGTTGGAAGGATCAGGCTGGAAGGATCAGGTTGGAAGGGAACAGGTCAGAAAGGACAGGCTGGAAGGATCAGGTTAGAAGGATCAGGTTGGAAGGGAACAGGCCGGAAGGGACAGGCTAGAAGGACCAGGCTGCCTGTCCTACCTGCTGCTGCTGGAAGTGCAGGAGCTCCACGGGGCTCATCTCTCCGTTGGCCTCGGCTCCGGCGGCTCCGTCGCGGCCGCCGCCCCCGGGGCCGCCCCCGCCGCCGCCATCGGGCTGATTGCTGAGGCTGCTCACCCCGTTCTGCGCCGAGGGCGTGGAGCGGATCGTCTCCGAGGCAGATTCAACCATCATGACTCGCTAGCAGGACCTAGGGAGAGGGGGAGAAGAGCCTGAGGACGGGGATTTGGGTCCCTGGCTGTCCCCGACCCCGGCGGGATGGGGTGTCAAACGCTGTCGGGGTTTTAGCCGTGCTCGATTCACCCCCAAAAATTAAACGTGAAAGCTGCGACAAACACGCTGTGCATCCCCAGGCAAAGCAACTGCAACCAGCTCCTTAGGAAAAGCCGCAATTCCAGCTTTCCCTGAGCCCGGTGCAAGGCACAGAACTCCAGGAATCCGTTTGTTTTCCCCAAATCCCAAAACATTTCATGGTGAGAGCGAAGCCCCAGCGAGGCTGCGGACGGAGCAAAGGGAACCTGCACGTCGGATTCCACCCTGAAAATCCCAACAAAGTCAAAACGTTCTCTCCAAGTGCTCCATCTCCCAGCAAACCACCATTTCCCAGCAGGAAGAACCACCTGGGCAGGGAAAAACCACCTGGCAGAAGGTGCCAGGCTGAGGAAACCCGAAGGAACAGCAGGCCTGGCATGTGGAAACGAGAGCACGGGTGGGAAAATCCTTCCTTTCTCCCAGTCTTTGCCCAGTGGGCTCGGGTGAGTGGCAGGTTGGTGGCTGTGAAGCTGAGGGTGCCTTTTTCTGGGAGAAACCCCTGGATTTGGGCTGGCACTGGAGGAAACAGGACCAGCACACCCAGCTCCGGGCTCTGCCACGTCCAGCCCTGACACAGAAAAGTGGAATCCACCCAGGAGTGAGGGTCTCTCCCTCCTTCCCCACACTTCCCCACACATTCTCCTCCATGGAAAAGCAGTTTTAGCTCCACACCCCTCCATCCCACCCAGCACTCACCCAGCACCGCCCGAAGAGTTTGTGACAAGACGGGAACAAAACCAGAGGGATGGGATGGAAAAAAACACCACCTCCCTTTCTCCTTCCCCTCTCCTTTTTTTTTTTTCTTTTTTTTCTTCCCTATTTCCCCCCTCCACACCCCAAAAGGCAGCGAGACAAACCAGGAACAACATAATTGCTGAAATGTGGCGTGTAATAATCGCTATTCAGGGGCTGATCATTCATATTAAACAGGGAGCAGCGCGCTGCTCATTTGCATGTTGGAGATTATCTGCATTTCAAAAGTCATTTCCGCAGGGGATATGAGTGACATCCACTCCCAAGGGGAGCTCCCGGCTCCCTCCCACTGTCCCAGGGCTCTGGGGGTGACACACCGGTGGCTGTGGGACAGCTCAAGGTTAAGGGGATTACTGGGATTTGGGTTTAGGATGGAGCACGGCGTGGCTGGAGCAGCTTCCCGAGGACGGGATGCTCGCAGGGTGCTGCGCCAGGAGCAAAAATCTGGAACGAACCCCTCACCTTTTCCCTCAAAACCACGTTTTTTTTCCTTCCCCGCTTTGAGTTTCAATGATTTCGAGTTCAGAAATCTGAAATTATTGCTGCTCCTGGTCCCGTTTTCCCTCTGAGACCCACGAGGCCCCACGGGGAATGCGTCGTGTCCGACGCTCCAATGGCATCACCAGGGCCAGAAACTCATCAGGATTCAAGCAGGGATTTGACTTTTACACGGAGAACAGGAATATCCAGAGTTACAACAGGAAGTATTAAAAAAAGGGAAAAAAAAATGGTTTTGGAAAGGATATAAAACTTTCCTGGCTTCAGGCACAAACTGGAGTTTAACTGTTGGGAATTAGGAGGAAATCTCTGCTGGTGGAGGAGCCGTGGGCTCGCTCTGGTGGTTCCAGCCCCTGCCAGAGGCGGGATGCTGGAGCAGATTCCTGCAGCCCGGGTGATTCCCGGAGCTGGGGACATCGGGCCAGCTGAGTTCCCTCTCCAAGTCCTGTAAAACTCCACTTCCCGTTCCCAAACCCCTCCGGGATGCTGGAGCGTCTGGGATCCCGACAACGCTGCGAGGGAAGTCGTAAAAGAAAGTCATCATCATAATAATGGAAATATTTCCATCCCTATAAAAAGTTTTTACAAAACCTTAAAAAAAAAAAAATAAAAGGGTGGAAAAGAAAACCCCAAAACGAAGCCGGTGTCTGCGAGGTTATAAAGCGGATTTAAATTAGGAACAAGCGCTTTTCCAGCCAGGAGGGATCCGGGATGACTGGGAAGAGCCGAAGGATGCCGGAGCACACGTGCAGCCCTGCACAGAGCCGGGAGGGATCCGCAGCATCCCGGCTCCTGCTGCTCATCCCCCGCAGCTCAGACACGAGCAGCGTCCCCGGGATTCTCTGCACTCGGCACCCGGGGGGGCTCGGCAGGATCAGACCTTCCCCCAGGCGGAGAGGCAGGGACGGTGCCCGGACAGCCAGCGGGAAAGGCTGGGCTCGGCTAAAAAGGGGAGGGAGGAACCCCCTCCAACGGCAACAGCAACAGAAGCTGCACAAATGGATCGTTAATTACCATTAATTACCATTTCAGACTCCCGAGCTCCGCCGCTGAGCCACCGCTCTGCCTTTTTTGTTTCCCCCCCCCACCTTTTCATCCAACCACGCACCTTCCGCAGGACAAAGGGAAAGAAACGGAGAATTGCAAACGGAGCAACGAATCCCCCCCTGCCTTCGGCAGGACCATATGGCAACGAGGGTGTATTAATTACCGCGGCTTTTAATTAACAATCGCTTCATCTGAGCAGTAACATTTCCTTGACATCCCCCGGCTCGCCGCTAACCTGCGCGGAGCACGCGCCGTCCCAGTCATCAATCCCGGTTTTATTGACATCCATCCCTCCCCGCAAACAGGCACGATCCCAGGGTTTTCCAATTAACACCTCCGCACTCTCTAATTAGCGCAATTAACGGGCTGACGGATGCCCGGAGCTCGGCTGGGAGGGAGGGGCTGGAGCAGGCGCCGGGGATGCTGCTCCCACCGCGTGTGCCGCGATTATTCCCGTGGGAACACCGCGAGTGTCCCTGCCAGCGAGACTTCCAGAAGGGCAGGATGGACACGGAGGTGACCGAAACCACGGGCTCGAAGCGATGGATGTGGGGTTTTGGGAGCGGCAAGAGCAGGTGAAGCAGTGATTTCCCCTCCCAAAAATGCTCCCGAGGAATTTTGGGCCATCCGGACCCATCCGAAGCGATGCCACTGCTCCACCTGATTCCACGGACACAGAAATTCAATGGCATTTCCCAGCCCTCGGAACCTGCTGGAACAGCCACAGCCGCACCACGAGCTCCTGAGGAACCACGGCCCCAACACCAATTCCGGCAGCTTTCCCTAATTTTCATTATCCTCGGCACCGCAACCCTCGGCAGCTCCGTGATTTTGGGCTGCCCTTCGTGGGCCACGCACAGAGCCAGTGTCACACCCAGTGTCACCTCCACCCTGCTGTCCCTGTCCCCAAGTCCCCATCCCCGACCACTGCGGGTGACCCTGCCCTGGGTTTCTCCAGCCACAAACTCCAAGAGCTCCTAATCCATCACCCAGGAGGGAGGGATGAGGACAAACAGCAGGAAGCACCGCTGGGAAAAGTCCCCCACCACATCTCCACGAGTTGGGACAGCACAGGTGACACGAAACCGACACTGAGACCTTCCAGAGGCTGTTTCCACCCTTCCCACCACGTCCCAGTCCCAAATCCATATTCCAGAGCCTTCCTCCCAGCTCCAGCCTCGCCAGGACGCGGAGGGGAGCAGTCAGCCTCTCCCCTGGATACCGGCAAATCCTGACGGAGCATGGACCCATCAAATCCCCCCCAAACCCCTGGAAATCTGCAGGATGCTCCTCTGCACAGCTGGAAGGAGAAGAGGGCTCGGGAAATCTGAATCCCAGGCAGTGGATCTGCTCCCAGCTACGGAAAGTTGAGCAACCTGCCCGTCCTGCTCCGGCACCGCCAGGCTTTAGGAAGCGGCTGCTAATCCTAAAAGGCTTCGGCTGGAAGAGAAGCAGCAGCCCGGGATTGCTTCGAGAGTGGCTTTTTACCCTTTAATTAACACATAAACACATGGAAATGTGGAAAGGGGATTAAAATAAAAGTCTGGGGGAGCTGAGAGGAATCCTGGAGCATTACTGTAAATTAGAAGATATTTAAGGAACCAGGGAGCGGCTAAGCCCAGGCACCGCTTTAATGGGATCTCACCTCCGGGCACTTTCATCTCCCACTTTCATCTCGCTCCCAGCAACTTCTTTGGGAAGAGCCAACCTCCAGTGCTTCACCTTCACCCCCTGGCTCTCCTCACCTGCCTCGGTGACAGCCCAGCCCAGCCACACGCCCGGGGCTGGCAGGCGGCGAGGAGCCTTAGCTGCTCCACAAAACCAACCACGGCGAGGTTCTCCTCGCCCCCAAAAAACTGGGAAGCCTTGGAT
Organism: Sinosuthora webbiana; assembly: GCA_013397395.1. NCBI lineage: Eukaryota > Metazoa > Chordata > Aves > Passeriformes > Sylviidae > Sinosuthora > Sinosuthora webbiana. Next base: position 70,006 of record VXBN01012183.1, read on the forward strand.
CAGCTCCCTCAGAGAGCTGGAGAGCACCTGGGAGCGTGAGGACTCCAACACAGGCAGCCCTGGGACCGTTCCTGATCGTTCCACCAGCCTCTCCAAAATGTGTCACCCTCCGAGCATCCCCTGCTCTCCGGAGCCGCCCCAAGTGCGGCCAACAGGAGATCCCACCCCACCCCACCCCGGGCATTCCCAGGGACACCAGTGCCCTCCTGGCACCTCTCCCATTCCCTGCCAGGCTTCGAGGAATACAAAACCCCTCCCGGAGCGGGTGTGGCACCGGCTGGAGGTGGTTGGGACAGCGGGGCTGCCGCTTCCATCCCGCAGCGCGTGCCGGGCACCGGGGCTGCCGCTCCATCCCGGCTTCCCTCGCCGCGCTCTTGAAAAGATTAAAAAAA
>VXBN01012185.1:0-43052 GCA_013397395.1 Sinosuthora webbiana
AAAATAAAATAAAATAAAAACCTCTCAGTTTCCCCCTCTCCAAGTCAGAAAAGGGACACGTGGAAGCAGAACTCTGGGTTTACCTTTGGTTTGTAGGCGTTGAGCATGGACATCTCCACGTTCTGGCCCCGGACGTGTTTGGGCTGCCTCTGCACTGGGGGGGACGAGGATTTCTGGTTGTTCCGGCAGATGCAGATGAAGAAGAAGAGCAGGGCTATGGCCAGGGGAATGGTGACACTTGGCACCAGGATGTACAGGATTTCCATTTTGTTCTTTTCCTTGGAATCCTTGTAATCTGGTTCAGAAAGGGAAAAAAAAAAAAACCCAACAAGGGATGAAGCGCCCCACGGAGCCAAACACATCCCTGGGTCAAGTAAAAGTGTTAAAAAAACATGCTTTTTGTCTTGCTGAAATCCACCTTGAATGCTGTTTTAATTAATTACCATTAAAAGGGAAACTTATTTTGTGGAGGGGCAATTCTGTGAGGACACACAGGAACCATCCCAAACTCTGGAATGCTGTGAGGTGGCCTTGGCTTGGGCTGAAACGAGTTTGTGGCCTAACACAGATCCACAGAAAAGGGAATTTCTAAAACACCTGATGGAAGAAGCCTGTGGGAGGTGCCCCTTCCCATGGCAGGGACTTGGAACTAAATGATTTTTAAGGTCCCTTCCAAGGCAGACCATTCTGGGAGTCCAAGAAAAGCTCTGGTGGGAATACAGACTCCTATGGACTTTGTGTCTTGGTTTGAGACAAATTAAAGGAGAACACTTGGGATTGAGCTGCTTCTCTTTAAAGGTTCAACCAACCCCTTTCCACCAAAAAGGAGTGGATACAAGCAGGTGGAAGTGAAAAAAGAACAGTTCACTCCAAGGCAAGGAGTGAAAGGTGCCAGAAAAGCTGGAGCAGGGAAAACAGGGAAGGGTTGGGAAGGAGGATGGTGTAACAGTCCAAAGGCTCCCTGCAGTCCCTGCTCCCTCTCAGGGCTCTTCCCAGAGCGTTTTGGAAACACGATCCCCTGTTCGGCAGCGCCAGGATATCGCCGGGCTGCGGCTCCCCGGGAAACGCCGCTCCAGGGAAACGCGGAAACGCGGCGGGAGAGGGGAGAGGGTTTGGGAGGAGCTCAGGCAGCCCCCGCTGGGGTGACAAGGACAGGTCCCCTTCCCCGAGTGCCCCGGGCACAGAGACAGGGACAGATCCTCCATCCTGAAAGTCCCAGGGACAGGGACAGTTCCTCCATCCCAAGTGCTCCGGGCATGGGGACAAGGACAGGGACAGATCCCTCATCCCGAGTTCCCCGAGGACAGGGACAGATCCCTCATCCCGAGTGCTCCAGGCACAGGCACAGGGACAGTTCCTCGATCCCCAGTGCCCCGGGCACAGGGACAGGGACAGATCCCGAGTGCCCCGGGCACAGGGACAGGGACAGACCCTCCATCCCCAGTGCCCCGGGCACAAGGACACGGAGCCTGCCCAGCTCTGCCCATTCCCCAGGAGCATTCCCAAGGTTTAGGCTGGAATTACACCCGGATTATCGCACTCACCACAGGGGAATTCTAGGATCCCCGGAGCCCAGGCCGCCCTGGCTGTTTCCAAGGGAATTGGGAACGCCTGAGGCAGCCTCAGGGAGTCTGGGAGAACGGGAATGTTTTATTGTCCCTGCCGGGTCCCTCCAGTTTGTTTGTCTGCGTTTTCCAGGCTGGATTTGTACAAGCGCTCGGCGGCCCACACAGATCTCTTTTATGCACTTCATTAAACATGAACTTGATCTGAAGCTTGGGCTCGGCTCAAATTGTGACAGAGGCAAAGTTCAAACGGTTCTGGATGTCCCTTTGCACAACCCCTCCCCTGTCCCAGGCTCACGCCGTCCTCCGCTCCCCCCACGCTCCTCTCTGATCCTTCCTTTCAGATTAAGTTGGGCCGTCTGGTTTTTAATTGAGAGGAGAGGTAGCCCAAATATTCCTACTGCAGCCTTTGGGAAACGGGAGAGGGCTGCAGCACCACCCCCGTGGCATTTTCCCTGCTCCCAGAGAGGCAGGGATTCACACGCTGCCCTTCCCAACCTCCTTAGGCTTGGCTTTGCTAAGCCTCGTGCTCGAATTACCCCGCGCTTCGCGTCTCCCCGCAGTCAGGTTGACAAACTCTGAGGAAACAAACCTCTCACAGCTTGTGAGATACAGTTGAAGAAAGGAGAAGAAAGCGGCAGCATGAGGCAGAGGGAGACCTGGGCACCAGTTCATCACCTGAGCCATTCCAGTCAAAGGCAATTATTATTCTTATTAAGTAGCAGCCCCCGCCGTGAAGCCTCATTAGGTTAATGGGCTTCTTGGGAGCCACCCTAATTAAATCCATTTCCCATCTAGGCATGTCCTGGAGAAGCAGAATGCACAATACCGATTAAAATGGGCCTGAAATGGCTCTTTCAGCCAGTGCAAAGGCAGCAGAATGCAAGTCCCACGCCGGTATTCTGGTTTTAATATGCAGATTAGCACTTAACAATTCAATTACTGCTCACCTGATCCAGCTCTGTTTGTATTTAGAATAATGAAGCCACAGAACAACGAGCACCATTTAAGGCAGCAGTGAGAGGTTTTGGCAATTAAAATCTTTGTCAGGAATTCTCCAGCCCAGCCAGCCTATCTCAGTTATTATCAAGCAAAGCTTGAAAATCAGAGGATTTGGCTCCAAAAGAGTCCTGGAATCCCAGATGAAAAGCCTGAGGCAGGCCTGGCATCTCAGAGCCCATCTAGAGGGGACTGGCACAAGGATCTTCAGGACACTTTTTCGTTATTTCTGTTGAAATAACAGCAGAAGAGGTACAGGACTCGAAAAGTGGGGGGAAAACCACAGAATTATTTGAAGTCAGAAAAGCCCTCAGAGATCAGCAAGTCCAACTCTTAAATCAGCACTGCCAACACAGCTCAGGCCTTGTTTAAAAAACAGAGGTGACGTTGCCAGGTCCTCTGAAATGGATTAGAAGTTTGTGTTTACAGAGCTGCATTTTGGGTTTGCAAAACGAACAAAAAGGGACATTCAGCTCTCATTTGATTCTGCTTTTCAGAGACCCCGGGGGGAAGTGGATGGAAGACCTGAACAAATGGGTCCTAATTGTTTTATCTGCACGTAGAAGTAACAATATTGATAACAGGCCGAGAAAAAAATCACAGCTAGTCGCATGGACATGCCAGAAACGCACCCAGAAATGTTATGGAAATTCAAAGTTTCACACAAAATTTGGTGTTGCCCACAAGCTGTCACAGTAACATTTACCTTTCCCCTCGGAAAGGAGATACCTTTGATGTTGCTGCTCCGTAGCCAGAACCAAATTAAATTTTTTCTGGTTATGGTTATGAACATTCCTGCAGCGAGACATGCTCTGAGTCTGCTCCAAAGCCTTTTTCAATTAATGGAAAGATGGGAATCGATGCCAAAGTGGGATCTAAATTATGTTCTTACTGAAAGGGTAGATCAGGGGGAAGGCAGATAGTCTGGGCCCTATCATGTGCATCTCAAACCCTGGTTTTGGGCCCCTCACAAGAAGAAAGCCATGGAGGGGCTGGAGCGTGTCCAGGGAAGGGAAAGGAGCTGGGAAGGGGCTGGAGAATTCCTGAGGGAGTTTGGAAAGGGGCTCAGCCTGGAGAAAAGGAGGCTCAGGGGGGGCCCCACAACTCCCTGACACGAGGGGACAGCTGGGGGGGATTTGGGACCTGCTCCTTAGGAACAGGGACAGGAGGAGAGGGAACAGCTTCAAGTTACACCAGAGGACGTTTAGATTGGACATCAGGGAAAATTCTTCACTGAAAGGGTTGTCCATGCCTGGCACAGCTGCCCAGGGCAGTGGTGGGGTCTTAAAAGGGACTTGAAAAGGGATTTAAAAGCCCTGTGGAGGTGGCACTTGGGGACGTGGGACAGTGGTGGCCTTGGCGGTGCTGGGGATGGTTGGACTCGATGACCTCAGAGGGCTTTTCCAACCTAAACAATTCCATGTCTCTACGATTTAATTTGGCCTAAGGAGTTGTACTGATTGGAACAACAACCTGGAAAGTCCAGGAGCACTTTCACAGCATTCACAGCAGGACTGGGCTGGAAGATCATCAGGATCATGGAGCCCAACCCAGCCCTAACACCTCAACTAAACCATGTGTGTGCCACATCCAGTCCTTTACTTAAACACATCCAGGGATGGTTTAAATCCACTTGACCAAACTGACGGGCCAAACTTGAGCTTTGTCCAAACTGACCTTTTGTCAGTTTGTCAAATCCCGGGCCACTTGAGCTGGCAGCACACAGCCATTCCCCAGGAAACGATTCTCATGCCACCATTTTGTCACTGCAAGGGGCAGCGAGTGCTCAAAGGCCTCCTCAGGGCAGGGCCAGCCAGCTCTGTCCCCGAGGACTCACAAAAGACTCTTTGTGCACCCAACCCTTCCCCTTTCAGCCCCCAGCTCCAGCCCCAGCCGGGTCAGGCATTACCACAGGCCGGCACGTCGCAGAGCTCCGACTTGAAGTTCTCGTCCAAGGTGAAGCACCACGGGGCGTCCTTCTGGTTGCCGGGGTTCCTGCAGTAGGAGTGTCCCCCGTTGAGCTCGGGGTACCTGGCAGCAGTGAAGGTGTGGGTGTGGGGGTACTGCGAGTTCCAGGGCTGGCACTGCCGCCCCGAGCGCGTCGCGCTCACCGTGCCGCGGTAATCCACGCCCGTGCCGTTGTAGCACCTGTGATCTGCGAAGACAACCAAAGACCAGAGCCACGGTGGGTGCTGGGGGCTGCAGCTCGGGGGGTGAGTGGTGGAAGCCTGGGCGCTGGGAATTTCAGGCTTTCTGTGCTGACAGGCTCTGACCCCCAGGCAAACACTGCGTTGACCTGAGGCCGTGGAAAAGGCTCCCAAAATTGAGTGACAGCTCTGGGACTGTGGGTGTGGGGTTTGGATAGAAGTGTGTGATGGCACAGAGGGGAAAACTGAGAGTTTGAAGGTTTAGAATATAGTAATATGTATAAAACAAGGTGGAGGTTTTAGGGTGTAGGCCAAGTCCTTCTTTTTCACTGTCTCCTTCATTGGTCTGGGTGGGATTTTGTAATTGGATAGAAAAATCCACATTGTGGGCCACGGGTGGTTGGTTATTGGGTTAAAAGTAAAAATAATTTAGGTGTCATTTCATAATTGGACAATTTGTGCTTAAAAGGCCTTGTAGAGAGAGACACAGGGCTCCATTTTTACTCTTTTAGCCCAAAGTGCTGTAGAACTCACGACTTGTGAGATAAGGATTAACAAATATCTGAGTCTGGACAATAAATACGTCTTGAGCATTTAATCCTGACCCTGGCAAAAAGAAGATGAAACGCAACAGATGAGCTGTTGGCATCTCCCAGCACGGTCCAGTTTGGGAGTGTGGGCTCCCAGTTTGGTCTGTGGGGGAATTCCAGGCACATAAAATCCTCAAAATCTTGTGCATGTAGACCCAAATACAGGGTTTGACCTGAGACCCTGGAAAAGGCTTCCAAATTTAGAGACCATAAGCAAGAATGTGGGTTTGTAATATAGATAGAGACATATTAAGCTAGGTAGTGGGAAGTTTTAGAATTCCTTCAGAATTCCTGAAAAAAATCCCTTCAGAATTCCTGGAAAAACCCCTTCAGAATTCCTGAAAAAAAAAAAAAATCTTTCAGAATTCCTCACAGAAATCCTTCAGAATTCCTGAAAAAATATCCTTCAGGATTCCTGAAAAAAAACCCTTCAGAATTCCTGAAAAAACCCCTTCAGAATTCCTGAAAAAAAATCCTTCAGAATTCCTGAAAAAAACCTCCTTCAGAATTCCTAAAAAATGTTCTTCAGAATTCCTGACAAAAATCCTTCAGAATTCCTGAAAAAAAACCATCAGAATTCCTGAAAGAAAAACATTCAGAATTCCTGAAAAAAACCCTTCAGAATTCCTGAAAAAAACCCTTCAGAATTCCTGAAAAAATATCCTTCAGGATTCCTGAAAAAAAACCATCAGAATTCCTGAATGAAAAACCTTCAGAATTCCTGAAAAAAACCCTTCAGAACTCCTGACAAAAACCATCAGAATTCCTGAAAAAAAAAATCAGAATTCCTGAAAAAAACCCTTCAGAACTCCTGAAAAAAAACCCTTCAGAATTCCTGAAAAAATATCCTTCAGGATTCCTGAAAAAAAACCCATCAGAATTCCTGAAAATATCCTTCACAAATTCCGTAAAAAAACCCTTCAGAATTTCTAAAAAATATCCTTCAGAATTTCTACCCCTTCTGCACAAGCTGGAGCCGGGAAATCCCCCTGTGAGCTGCCAAAGCCCAACCAAAGCGGGATACGCACGAACCCTTCCAGCCCAACCTCGGCACAGGTTTCCCGTGGAAAACCAGACGTTTCCCACTCACTTTTGTTGATGGGGTCAGCCATGGGAATCCCGATGCGGATGCAGTTGACGGCCTCGGGGCTGTCGGGCTGCGGCAGATCCTCGCAGTTGGGCAGCTTCAGCCTCATCAGGATCATGGGGTTCGACCTGGCAAAAATGTACTCGGTCTGGCACAGGACGTTCTCCAGGATCTCGCACTCATCCCGGCACAGATCCCGAGGTTTGGGAGCGGAGGAGGTCTCGTCACAGTAGGGGAAGGCGTAGTGGCACAGGGAGGGGATGGCAAACTGGGAGCACTTGTCCGACAGGTGGCTGGAGGTGCCGATCATGGTGAAGGCGGCTGGAAAACACACACCGGGGTGGGGGGTCACTTGGGACTGGTTTGGGTGGCAGTAGGTAACCAAAAATGTTTGTTTTGTTTTCCATCTGTTCAAAATGGTTGGGGAGGTGTTTTCTTTATCTCCTGTATAACCCATTCCTCATAACTCCGGGAGGAGGGGGCGGGTATCTCCTGTTAATGGGTCAGCTGTTCAAACCAGGTGGGGCGTGTTCTTTATCCCTTCCAGGACCTGTCCCTCATCACTCTGGGGGGATATCTGCTGTTCAAACCAGCTGGGGCAGAGTTCTTATCTCTTCCAGGACCTGTCCCTCATCACTCTGGGGGATATCTGCTGTTAAACCAGCTGGGGCAGAGTTCTTATCTCTTCCAGGACCTGTCCCTCATCACTCTGGGGGATATCTGCTGTTAAACCAGCTGGGGCAGAGTTCTTATCTCTTCCAGGACCTGTCCCTCATCACTCTGGGGGATATCTGCTGTTAAACCAGCTGGGGCAGAGTTCTTATCTCTTCCAGGACCTGTCCCTCATCACTCTGGGGGATATCTGCTGTTAAACCAGCTGGGGCAGAGTTCTTATCTCTTCCAGGACCTGTCCCTCATCACTCTGGGGGATATCTGCTGTTAAACCAGCTGGGGCAGAGTTCTTATCTCTTCCAGGACCTGTCCCTCATCACTCTGGGGGATATCTGCTGTTAAACCAGCTGGGGCAGAGTTCTTATCTCTTCCAGGACCTGTCCNTGGTAGTACTACATTTTTAATATTCCTGGTAAAAAACTGTAATTCCTATTCCCATATCTTTACCTGAGAGCCCCTTTAATTGCCAAATTATAACAATTTGGAGGAAGGGGGTTTACATTCTCCATTCCAAGGGGAGCCTCAGCTTTCCCTGGCAGACACCTCTCTTTCCAAACCAGGACAGGGATGTTTTGCCTTCCCAGTAAAAGCCTCACTTCCCACTGCAGCTGTGCAGGTGATGAACAGGATGAACAGAAAATCCAGCACTAATTACACTGGAAGTTATTAACGACGCTGATTTCACTGACAAGGAAAAATACGTCGGGTTTTCAACACGGGATTAATGCTAAGCTCATCACCCAACCCCCAAACGTAATAATTCCTTTAATTATTCCTTTTTTTTTCCTCCCCAATAACTTAGAATAATTTACAAATTCATGTAATGTTTGGAAGCCCAAAAAGTGAACCTCAATTTCCTTCACCAGTTCCTTCGTGGAAGGTGCCAGCTTTCAAACAATCCCAAATAACTTTCTAAACTAAATGCTGGAAGATAATGAACTGGTGGCTCCATATTGCCTTTCTTGGGGAAATGAAGCCTTTTTTTGCCACGTTAACAGTGTTTGGAGACAAAAGGAGAAGAGAAATTTGGGATATTCTGACAGCAAGAAAAGAAACCCTGAATATAAAGATGATTACCAGGGCTAGGATCAGGCCGAGTTAATTTATATGAAAAATAGATAATATCACGATATCTATGATATCTGTGAATTCAGCAACCCCATCAGCACATCCCACAAAAATAATGGCAACTGGTCCTCCCCTGGATCCAAAGGGAAACCACTACCTGCTGCATCATTTATGCAGCTTTTCCCAGCACCTAAATTATTCCAGCATTATTATTATTAGTAGTAGTAGTAGTAGTATTTCCCTTTGCTTTCCAAAACCCGCTGGGGTAACAGCAGCACCGAGTCTCCCAGAAGCTGTAAACACACAGCCCCCTTCTCTCCTTGAAAAATCTTTTTTTTTAGGTGTTTTGGGAGGAGCTGGAGGAGCAGAGACACCCACTCGAGCTCATGGCAAGAGGGAATAAAGACCAAAGCAAAGCAACATCACTGTTTATAAAACCCCAGCAGGTTTTTGGGAGCAGACAGCTCGGTGGGGGAGGCAGCCAAGTACTTTTTTACTCACCTGTGATCTGATTTTCTATCTCCCCCTGCATGTGCAAGGACTCCATGTAGATGGTTCTGTTCCCGATGAAGCGGGCGCAGGCGATGCCCCTGTAAGGCTGGCAAAACCCATCCTCCTCGTACTCATCCCTGAAACCAGCCAGAAACAACAAGATGGTGACTGTGAAATATTGGAAACAATTAGCATCGTTTCCTTCTGTTCAAAAAGAGCTCGGATATTTGTTTGTTTGAATAAACCCCCTTCACGTGCCCGGTAGAAAGTGGCATTTCAGCTTAGCCAAAACACACATTAATGTTGTAATGAAATGAGTGCTTTTAAGGCTCTGCTCAGAAATGCACCCAGCCTTGATTAGAAGAGAAATACAGACTGCCTGGAAAAATAGGGTTGATGTTTATTTAAAGCAGCTAACACATAGTTTTCTATTTTTGAACCAAGCCCGTGCTTAATATTGATAAACACAGCAGGAAGAGTCATGCAAGCAGAATTTCAAGTGTATATAGAAAATCCAGCCCTGGAAATAGGAAATGTTTGCTCAGCCTTCCGTGTGTGGTAACATTTAGTGCTCGAACAGAGCCCAGAACTGAGACAGGAGTTCAACAGACACATTTCTTTCATTAGGTGCTTTCTTCTAGGCAATCCAGGAGACATTTAACCCAGAAATCCAGATGGGAAATTATTTGCCAGTGCTCTTCAAACAAAGCAAAGAAAAGCAGGCACTGGGTATTTCGAATAATCAGCACTGAGCAGGGAGTTTGAGCGGGGTTTTGAGGAGGGGTTTTAGCACATGATCCCTGAAATCCCAAGTGCAGGAACCAGCCCTTTCAATTCCTTCCTTTGACGATCCACTCGGAGATGTTTGGCGCTGAGGTTTTTGGGATGAATTTTCTGGTCAGACACCTCGGCTCGGCTCGAGGTCCCAGCAAAAGGAGGTGCTCAATGAAAATTTGCTGATATTTCCTTTGTTACTCCTGCCCAGCCCAGCTCCTCTCTGGCTCTCAAACTCGAATAAATGACACCGGAATATCCCCAGGGATGATGACAGCCGGGTAAGGGAACAGGTTACATCCTTTGTGTGCGGAATTCTCCCTCCCTCCAGATGCCAAAAACCCAACAGTGGAACCACACTACGCCTTAATAAGGGAAAAATCAGACCTTTTTTTTTTTTTTTTTTAATCAACTCCGCCATTAAGTTTAACAAAAGCCACTTTCATCCCCCCCCACCCCTCCTGAAGACCTTGGCTGTGAGAGCTTGGAAATGCAAATTCCACGGGGAATTCTTTGAAGTCGCCCATCCTTTGTGCGCTGCCTCGCAGAGCCAGCGGCCGCTCCGGGCGCCCCGTCACCGCGGCCAGAGCCGGCTAAGGGGATTAGCGGGAAGAAGCGCTGGGATCGCCTTCCAGGACATCCCAGACATCTCCCGGCACCGCCGGCCTGACACGGCAGCGTCCCGGCATTCCCGCAGCGTTCGCAGGGAGAAGCCAAACCCCGGGGATTAAGCGCGGTAATTTATGAGTGTGAAGGCGAGGGGGGTGGGAAAGAGAGATGGGAGAGATGGAAACCTCTCACCGTCGGGAAATCGGTGGGAAAGGGTCCAGCTTTCCCTGGATGATGGCCCCAAGATATTCCCAAAAGCACTGGAAGCTGGGTTGCAAAAGCGCGACCTTTAACTGCCAATTAAACTCTTCATTAATAGCCCGAGGGAAGGTTGAGGTGCCTCGGGGATTCAGGCAACAAAGACACCTGAGATGCAAGCAGGGATGGATAGGCGATCACGTCCTTGGGTTCCTGCAGGGAGTCAGCTCTGGTGAAAGTGTTTTTGTTCTGTTGGTTCTTGAAGAGAAAAACTGGAGCCTGAGCTGAAAAACCCCAAGAGCGGCTGCAGGCTCTGGAGTCGAGTTCATCTGCTCATCATTAAATGCCCAGATAGGACATAATTAATTAGCCGTCTATTTTTTATAGAATTATAGCATCCTTAAGGTTGGAAAAGGCCGCTAAGATCGAGTCCAACCATTCCCCAGCACTGCCGAGGCCACCACTGACCACGTCCCCAAGTGCCACATCCACAGGGATTTGAAATCCCTCCAGGGATGGGGACTCCACCCCTGCCCAGGACAGCTGTGCAGGGTTGGAAAACCCTTTCTGGGAAGAAGTTTCCCCCAAAATATCCAACCTAAACCCCTCCTGTGCAACCTGAGGCTGTTACGTGTGTGGTAACTCCAGCCAGACTCCACCACTGTGCCGATGTCTGACCACTCTTTCTGGAAAGCAAATTTCCCAAATATCCAACTTGAGCCATCCCTGGCCCAGCCTGAGGCCGTTCCCTCTCCTCCTGTCCCTGTTCCCTGGGAGCAGATCCCAGATCCTCCCTGGCTGTCCCCTCCCTGACAAGGTCCCCCCTGAGCCTCCTTTTCTCCAGGCTGAATTTATCCTGGAATTTCACTCCGGGACCACCCAAAGGCTCCCCTTGGAAGGGAAGGACACGCAGCGAGCAGAACCACCAGCTCACCTGGCTGGAAATGCCCCGAGGAGCGGGATTTTGCAGATAATCTCAGGAGGGGAAGATTAGGGTGAAGAGGAAGGGCCAGGGTGCCACCAGCTCTGGCCCGGGGCTGCATCCAGCGGAATTCACCCAGGGAAAACTGCAGATTAGCAGCTCATGAGGAGCAGGAACTACTTAGGATTGTTTAGGGAATCAGCTCCGTAATGGGGCAGAAGGGTAAAACAAATGAAAGGAACAGGAGCATCAGGGTATGGGAGAGGGACCCTGAGACTTCGTGGTCCCCTGGACTCTGCTCCGGGGGTTTTGGGGACAAAAAAAAAGGGCTGGCAAGTTCCTCTGCTGAATAGCAGCTCCCTGAGCCACCGCTCCCCACAACACAGCGGTTTTGGGGAGCAGCCACAGCTCTCCCGAACTCTTTCCCACTGAACAGATGCTGCCGAGGTGATCACCCTCCGCTTGCCAGACATTCCATCCAAATCCATCCAAATCCAGAATCCCCGCCCGACACCAAACCCACAAAAGCGTGAAGGGCTCCTGCAGTTTAAACACATTCCCCACCTCCTGCTGCCCCCTGGCAGCGCTTTGGCTTTAAACACAGCTATTTGCAGGTTTGGCTTTAAACACAGCTCAGTTTTTTGTTTTAAACACAGCTCAGCTTTTGGTTTTAAACACGGCAGTCGGGTTTTGGCTTTAAACACAGCTCTCCGTTTTTGGTTTTAAACACACCTATCAGGTTTTGGCTTTAAACACAGCTATTATCAGGTTTTGGCTTTAAACGCCGCTCTGGATTTCTCGGGATCAAGGCCGAGCCCGCATTCCTTTCCCACAGCCCGTGTTCGGCATCCCTCACCTGCTCCGTGTGAGGAATCCCCGCATCCCCGCTCGGATGTATTTCTGCTTCCCGATCCTGATCCAATTCAAGGAAAGGTCTCTTTGGCTCCGGCAGGATGGAAATCAGGCCTGACCCAGCAATTAATGTGTTAACATTCACAGACCAGCTTAAATCCTAATGATTAAGTCCTAACGAACTGGAAGTCAATCCGAGCCTGGAGGCGTTTCTGATTGCGGATGGGCTTTAATCACTCGTGCAAATTCCGGCCGGAGTGGGGAGGAGAGCAGGGATGGCAGCCTGCAGGAGCAATTCCAGCCCAACCACAGCACAGGGTTTGGGGTCTGGGAGCTGCCCCATAACTGATTCCAATTCCTTGCACTGCCTGCACCCCACAAAACCCCAGTGAGTGTGGGGTGAAGGCTGCACAAGACAAAGGGCTGGGTTTTAACGATGATGCAGCGCTGTAGGGCTCTAAGAGTCTTTCTTTTCAGGTTTGGTTTGTTTTCTGTTTCACTCTGTCAGTATTTCCAGCCTGGATGTTTACCTTGGAGCTCGCCCATTGCCTTTGGATCCTGCTGCACTTCTCCCTGTGACAACACCTCTGGCTTGGTGTAAGAATAGCACCGAGGATTCATTTACACCGCGCTCAGGTGTCTCTGAGGATCGGATTGCTCAAAGTTCACACAAAACCAAGGAAGAGCTTTGAAGGGTGTCCACAGCCAAAAATCCCTTTAAGATCCCTTCCAGCCCAGCCCATTCTCTGATTCCATCTCTTTAGCTCAGCTGCTCCTGGCGTGAGGCTGCAGTGAATCCAGAGGCTGATCCCCCTCCCAGAGCAGCTCCTTTCTGAAACCGGGCAGAATTTCTGCCTCTGCAGCTTTTTGGGCATCCCCATGCAAAGCAGGCAGAGCAGAGAAACATTAACAATCAGATTGCAATATTTATTTTATTGCTTCACGCTAAGCCTGGAGGGGCATTGTGGACCAGCTCCTCTGCAACTGGTGGGTCCTGAACACAAACCATCTCTGCGAGGTTCTCTGTCAAACTCCACTTCCCAACGTCCTGAATTTTCTCTGCCAGCCTATTTCTAAATTACAAGAAATCGCCCGAATTTAAACAGTATTTTCAGCAAATGCCGACAACAAGTTCAGGAAGTCAGTTCAGCAAAAGCTTTGTAACCAGTGAGTTAATTTACAAGTATTTCATATATTGATAGAGAACCTGAAGCTGGGAGATCATGTTGTATTTATTTTTACAATCTGATATATTAAAAATGCATATTCCAGAGATGCTGTAATTGTGTGCTCATTCCTACCACACCCCATGGATCCTTTCCTTTCCTTTCCTTTCCTTTCCTTTCCTTTCCTTTCCTTTCCTTTCCTTTCCTTTCCTTTCCTTTCCTTTCCTTTCCTTCTTTATTTCTTTCCCTTTTTGCCTTAAGAAGGATTTAAATGAGTACCTTGCAAGAAAGAGTCATAAATCCAGGACTAATTTGGATGTCTTGAGCAAAAATGGCCAAAGGAGGGACCAGAACAAGGCTACACAAAGTCCCAAATGCTCTGAGTGTCCCAAAAGCCGGCATGAGTTAAGGTGTAACTGCAGAGAAGGTTAATTTATGAGAATGAACCAACCTGAAGAGCAAAAGCAAATAAATGTTAAATTATCTCCCAGATCCACCAAGTGGAGATGGAAAAGTTTTGGCTCTGGGTGAAGCCTCCAGGCATTTTTCTCACTGACAAAGCGAAAGACATTTTGTCTTGCCGTTAATTACAAGGTGTATCAATAAATTATTTTTATGGTTACGTACACCCAGTGCCCCCTCTCTGTATAAATTATTTGCACATTGTTAAATAAATTATATTTTGTGTTCCAGCCTCACACAGGACGAAATGAAAGGGTTTTGACTTGGCAGATCTCCCTTAAAGCAAACAGATGAATAAAACTTCTCTCATACTTTCCAGAGAGCAAAACCCAGTTGCTTGTGCCTCTCTTGGAAAATGGGAACACCTTTGGCTCTGTTTCATGATAATATTTCAGCAAATTTCTGCATTCCACTTTGCAAAAAGAAGAGAACTGCCCAGACTTCCACGTCACTGTGTAATTTAGGGAAAAGTTCTGGGGAATAAAAGCTGCTGCTGGTTGACACCCCTTTAAAGGCACAGGGCAGCCAGGGCTGAAATGGGAAAGCAGAGGCAGAAAGTAAAAAAATTCATTGTGCTGTGCTTTGACATCATTACAGAATCCCACAGAATCTCTGAATAATAAAAATTATTATTATTAATAATAATAACAGTCTGGGATAGTGGAAGGTGTCCCTGCTCCTGGCAAGGGTTGGAATAAGATGATCTTTAATGCCCTCCCCAACACAAACCATTCTAGGACTCTCTGATCAAAAAATGCCAATAATTAAATAAGATCTGCCAAAGGAATTGCTTTACTTGGTAGTTACCTCACTATTCAGACTGATGGTTGCTCTGAATGACGCCTCCAGTCCAGAAATGGAGAAATAATCCAAAATTCCTGCGGGTTTGGGATGCTGGTTGAACGGATTTGCAGTGGGATGTCACTGGGGACCCCAGGCCAGCTCTGAGGCCACATGAATTAGAGCTAAATATTGATCAAAAATCACTAAATCAGCCCCGAGATTCAGCTTCAGGGATGGTTTTTTTTTCCCTCCTGAACACCTGAAATGTCCCTTGGCAAACACAACTCCTGCAGAGCCCAGGGGCATTCCCTGCAGGCCGGGCTGGCTCAGCAGCTGCAGCCGCTTAGGGAACAACCCTGGGAGCAGGGTTTGGGTCTTTCCTGGCAGATCCCTGACATCAATATTCAGGATGAACTGCAAATCGTGTTCTGGGAGTGATGGGGACGGCAGGAAACTCCTGGCACTGGTGTTTTTGTTTGACAGAGCTATTTTAAGGTTACGTTTGGAAGCTCGGCTCATCCAAATTTCGAAACGCAGAGGGAGGGGGGAAAAAAAAAACCCCGTGAAATGTTTTTGAAGAGCAGTCAAGAGGGATAAGGTTACACGTGCTGAACGTTGCCTTCCTCTCTCAGAGGAGAAAACCCCCAGAAAAATCCCCTCCCTCCTGCTGGGTTCCCTCCTGGAGCCGCCGGGGTCTCACCCACCCTCATCCTCCTCTCATCGGGCATGGAGCTCCAGGGAAGGAGGTTGGGATGGAAGGATTGGCAGCTCCATCCCACAAATCTGCAGCTGTGACCCCAGACCCCGGGGGTGGTGGTCTGAGGGGCCTGCATGGGGCTGGAGCACATCCCATCCTCATCCACGTCCTACCCACTGCTGCGAAGCTGCACCCCGAGGCAAAGGGAAGAGACTTCCTTGAAGAGCTTGGCCACGTCCTTCTTTTTTTTTTTTTTTTGGTCCAAATCCATCCTAGCTGGGAGGGAATATTCAGAATTTAGGGCCCAATCATGCACATTTTGGTTAGACTTGAGAAGGTTGCCCAGATCTGAAAATCCAGATCCTGATGTTCTAGAGAGCAACATCCCAACCCTTCCTCAGGACACAGCTTTGAACTCTTCCAAACTGATAGAAAAACCTGTAATATTGAACCCCACAAAACGACTTTCAGCCCATTTTCTCTCTCCCCAACTCTTCCCTGCTTTCCCTTCTTTTCTGGACTCACAGCTTTATTTCTGCTCCTCCCTCCCCTCTCTTTCCTCCCAACATTTAATTTGTCTTCTGTGCCTCAAACAGTTCTTTCTTCTGGTGACCTAATATTTTAACCCTGAGCGTGATGAGAAACAGACTTCACAAACCTGACACTTGAATTAAAAGTGAAACACGTGCCTCGGCACAAGTTAATTAAAAATAATTCCTATAATGTTAGCTTGGTGCAAGCCATTATTTGACCAGAAATTTGCACCCATCAATAAATGGAGTCCACGATTGCTGGAAAAATAACGGCGAGCTTGAAAGTTACCAAAATGAGCTGGTTTGTTTCTCTTTTTTTTTAAATTTCACAGATAAAAAGATCTCCCTGATAGGAGCAGGGCAGCCAGGGGGGTGGGTCAGGCTCTGCTCCCAGAGAACAGGATGAGAGGGAACGGCCTCAAGAGAGGTTTAGGTTGGATAATGGGAGAATTTTTTCATGGAAAGGGTATTTTTTCATGGATCAGGCATTGGAACTGGGGAAGTGGTGAGGCCCCATCCCTGCAGGGATCCAAAATCCCTGTGGTTGTGGCACTTGGGGACGTGGGGCAGTGGTGGCCTTGGCAGTGCTGGGGGTGGTTGGATTTGATCTCAGAGCTAAACAATCCTATGGCTCTGTGAAATTCCAGATTCTTTTGAGAAAATCCAGAGGATTTTCCTCCAGAACCTTCCTGGGAGTTAGGCCCGGGTGGGAACACAGAATTTTCCTCAGAAATCTTGGGATTGTTGGGTTTAGGAGCAACACAAACTTGAGCTGGGGGCAAATCCAAACCCATCTTAAGCAGTTGGTCTCACTGAATTCCTTGCTCGAGCCTCACAACTGTGAAAACATTGGAAGTTCACAAAAAAACCCCTCCAGCTCCATCATAAATCCAGCCCCTGCCACGCCAATTCCTCAGCTGGGAATTGCCAGAGCTCGGAAAAGGCATCGAGACCAAACCTGGGAATGGAAAAGATCCTTTTGGAGATAAGAAACTCCTTCTAAAGACAACAAACCCCGGCGAAAATCGGCTCTGGTGGAAATGAAGAGCTGGCCCTCCGTGCCCTCGTGGAAACGGGATAAGGCACGGAGGGAAAACTTGTTTTCCTTCAAAACATTTTTCCCTCTCTCCGGAGGCTGCACAGACCTGAGCGAAGCAACCACGCTCCAGGAGCCACCCTGGGAACAAACCACTCTTATCTCATGAGGTCAGGCTGGAATATTTGGAATTTAGAGCCCAACTATTGGCATTTTGGTCAGAGAAGGATGCCCGGCCCGAAATTCTGAAAATCCAGGAAAGAATTGTGAAAAAATGGCAGTTTTCTACTCAAAAATGGGACAAATTCCTCCCAAAATTTTAATTTCTAGGAAAAAAACCCCAGCCAGTCACTGCCTCTTCATCACGTTAGCCCAAAAAAAGTGAATATGTTCCAACACACCTCCCTGCCTGTTTTCTGGCAGCAGCATTAAAAGAATTGTTAAGTAATTTTTAAACCTTTTTTTTATTTTTTTTGTTGGAACCATCTAATTTTTCAATTTGAAACTCTCTACAAGTTTAAATTGTTTGTCTGAGCATTCCAAAAAAAAGCCCAGTCTGTAGAAAACATCTCAAAGGCTGTCCCTTCACAGCCTTTTTACAGCCAATAATTGGTGTTCAAGGTGAAAAAAAACCCACTTTTCATCCCTCACAACAAGCACATTTTAAAAATTCATGGGGCTGAAAATGCACTTTTTTTCTTTTTGGACTTGTCAAAGTTTTAGGACATGAAATTTATTGATATTTCCCAACATATAAAACTATCCCAATGTCAGAGTTTTAGGATATGAAATTTATTGATATTTCCCAACATATAAAACTATCCCAATCGCTTTATTTCGTTTTATTTTATTATTCCAGCGAGCCAGCAATTGAGAATATGAATCCCCTCGAGGTTTGCATTAGAAGGAATTATGTTAATGGATCACAATTTTTTTAAGGCATTTTACACATGATTATATGAAAAAAAAAAAAAAAAGCAAAAAAAAGCAAATTAAAGCACGTCTGCCAGACTTCCTACCTGTGCCACCAACGTTTCAGCTGCAAATCTGAAATTAATTGGTATTGATAAGCTCAAATGCACGATATGGCTGATATGAATGAATTCCCCCACTGGAAAAATATTATTTGAGACAACAGGCTTGTTTCTAGAGCCTTGTTTTAATAACATCTGTTCTGGCACGCTCGAGCAGTTGCACTGGATCAGATTTAAAAGCTGGGTTTTATCTCGGAGCAGGCAAAACCCTCAGATCAATACTCACTCTTATCGTGGCCTTGTAACATTAAACATGGATTTTTGCAACTGCATTAAAAAAAAAATAAAAAATTCGAGGATTAAGCCCAACATCATTTAAAGGGCAGGCGCACACCCCCCGTCCTGCAGCAGAGCCATTTAGAGTTGGAAATCAAAGGAAACCCTGAAATTCCTGCCCTGCTGCTCCTTTGATGCAGCCAAGGGACTTTATTTTGGCAAGACCACGATGGCCTGTTTTGTCTGCCGTGCCAAGGATGGAGTAACAATCCGTGTTATTCATGGAAAAATCCGGAGTTGGAGCCCAGGGAGCTCCTGAAACGGCTCCTGATGCCCCAAACAGCTCCCAGTGCAAAGTGAACACTCCCCAGAGTGTTCTTCTTCCCTTCCCTCACCTTTAGCATTGTTGGAATAATATTTTCTCCCATTATCTCTTGCTCCTTCCCAGTCTCCAAAAGATGGGAATGCTCCTGGAAGGGCAAATCCTCATCTGACACTGCTGGGCTAATTGGTGCCCGTTGAGGAGGCAAAACTGACACCACCAGATTTTAAATAAATGCTGAAAAATTACCACGAGGAGCAAAATTCAAGGATATTTCCAAAACTATCAGAGCTGCCAACGGTGCAAAAGAGGCTTTGTGAGGCTTTCAAGTCCAAGATGAAGAGTTTCTGCTGTAATTCATATTTGTTTCTAATGGAAATGGTGGAACAGTCACCAAGAACGCAGAGTTAAAGGCATTTATTTATCATTAAAAATAGTTTCTGTTCCAAAAGTAGCTAAAGAAGACATTATAGAGAGGAATGGCTAAAGCCAGATCTTTTAGACACAGGCAGCTTGAGGCAATCTCCATCCCAGAACTGTGGAAGAAACCTCTCCATGGTCTCTGCAGGACATCCTGGGAAAACCCAAATCACACCACGGCCGTTGGCCTCACACCACCCTTACAGACCCCTGGGATGGCTGGAATGGAGCCCAAAGAACCCAGGATGTGAGGTGGTGACAGAGCTGGGGGCAAAGCCCAGGAGCTTATGGAAAAGGGACCTCTCAGGGTCACTTTGGCACAGTCAAGAGCTGGCTTGTCAAGGGAAGAGTGGTTTTACATTTAGGATCCTAAAGGGGATCTGCCCCCATGCACGAGCACGTTCAGAAGTTAAAGGCAGACAAAATCAACGTTATACCTTTTTCTTTCCCCAAAGATGTGCCCCAGTTAATTGAAAATCACCAGAACTGAGCCATACCCAGAGAGAGAAGTTCTGCAGCAGCGGGGAATGCAATGGTCCCTCCTCGCCTTAAACCCTCCAAATCTCTAAACCAGCTGTGAGCCACGAAAGGGAAACTGCCCTGCAAAGTTTGGTGCTAACTGCTGGGCAGAACTGTGGCACAAGAATGTGTCCATCCATCTGGAGCAAAATCAGGAGGGAAAGAAAATTCATTTGTTTAACGTGAATTCACCGACACAAGAGATTTGGCTGGAGAACTACGGCAGGGCAGCATTTGTGATTCATTTCTGCCGAGCACTGGCCCTGGCTGACTCAGGCACCAACAACAGCATCCAAATCCCAGCTCGGATGATGAGTGCTTCCCTCCCTCACCCAGGTAACCAGGCGTGTTTTCCTGTTAACAAGATCAATAAACTTGACGCACTCAGGAACGGATGATTAACTCCTTTTTACAGTATTTGAGGTGGCCCGGGGTTATGGCTTTGAACAGCCCGAGCTGGAACGTCGGGAATGGTTTTAATTATCAGGATAAATAATGTAACACCTTATAATCTTCTCCCTTGCACTTCGTGATGGAGCTACGCGGGCTGGGAGCGAGTAGTAACTACACACAGGCCTGAGCAGGGATGTTGTCCTCGTAGGAAAACTCATTCCCAAGGTTTTACACCCTGCTGAAGTCATGGAAGCCCCTCGGGTCACTACAGATTTATTCCTGCTTTTGATGGTTTTACTAGGCTGGATAAACACTTGCCCCAACACTGGTTCTCCTGGAGGCTGCACACGCCTGGAGTAAAATTTTAAGTTGAGCTTGGGATGGGTTTAAATTGAAAACGAAGAGGTTTGGATGGGATATTGGGAAGGATGGAATTCCCAGAGGAGCTGTGGCTGCCCCTGGATCCCTGGAAGTGTCCAAGGCCAGGTTGGAGCACCCTGGGGTAGTGGAAGATGTCCCTGCCCATGGGATGAGCTTTAGGGTCCCTCCCAACCCAAGCCATTCCAGGATTCCGTGAGGGAGGGAAGCTCTGCAGCTGCCCAGAGAGCTGGGACAGAGATCTCCAGGGACAATCCAAGGTCCAGCAGCCAGCTCTGGGTCCCAGCCTGGGGTGTCTCACCAGGCCAAAAGCAAAGGCTCAGCACGGAGTCAGTCTGTAGGGGGAGGAGAACCCCAAAGTGCCCACGGAAAGGCAGGACTGACATGCAGACAGAGATGACTTTTCATGTGGCTGAAAGAACGCCAAGGACAGGAAACAAATCCACCCCACGGAGCCACAGACTCTGCCTCTCCCCCTGCCAGCGCCCTGTGCTTGCAAGGCTGTAATTATTATTGTTGTTATTATTATTATTATTCCCGCTTTTTGTTCTCCTGAATAACAATTCCTACCACAAGCAACCGGAGCTTTCACCGCTGCGATGTTTGAAACGTTTCCTCTTCACTCATTTTCCAGCCCACTGGTGAGGGAGGCTGGCAGATAAAGCAAAAAACCTGCTTGAAGCTGTGCCCAGAGCTGAGCTCTGGATCTGCTGGAGCTCCAGCACATCCCCCAGTGCTCCTCCTTTCCTCAATTCCCCATCAACACAAAGCAAAAGGAGCGGAAGAGGGTTTGTCTAAGGAATGCCAGCGACGGCTGGGCACTGAAGGAAAAGAACAAAACGAGGCAGAGATTGAGATTTGCCCGCTGGGATTTTCCTGCTGGCTCGTGTGGGAGATTTTACTGCGACCACAGAAACGTTACAGGCCTTTAAATAGGATTTCCCTCGTCATTTAAAGGCCTCGTGGCACAGGGGAGCCTCGTGTGCCTCGGAGATGACCTCAGATGTTGTAATTGGGTTCTGAAATGTGTGAGAAGTGCTTCATTCCGCCCAGCCGCTCCCAAGGCCCAAAAAATGTCCTAGAGCAGCATTCAAGCACCAGATGCTGCGGGGTTTGAAGGAAAACAAGGACTTTGGAACCCACTTGTGCCACGTGAGGGATGCTCCGTTTTCTCTTTCAGAAAATCGTAATTAAGTCACAATTTCATCTGTCAGTTTTCTGACTCAGTTACATTGAACTCATGAGAGCCAGAGACCATTTTACACCAGGAACGCCCAGGTGATTGAATTATTTCCCTTCTTTCCACTTACAGCCCTTTCCACCCTTCCCCAGGAGTAAAACATTGGGCAACAGAGGCAGTGGGGACCACAGAAACCCAAGTTATGTGTTATTATAGTTATGAGAGAAACTCATGTTATGTGTTCTCCTGCAGCACTGAATCCTTGGAATGACTCTGCTGCCACCACAGGCTGGTGGGGAGGGAAATCGAGGACCCTGGTAGCAAATAATTTAACTTTTTGTTCTATTTTAGTTTTTAACTGCTTAAGGTAGACCAGTGACCCCCAAAACAGAAGAGAAAGCTCCCAAAGCCTGGGACTGAGGTGTATCTTCCATAAAATACAATCCTTGTCCCCAAAACATTTCCCACCTGTATTTTAGCAATTCTGCACTGAAAGGCCACAGAAGAAGGAACTGGGTTGGATTCACACACAAATCAAACAACAGATCAGTCATCTTCCTGTGTTGTCTCAAGCACGACAAAAATCAGGTTTAATCTCACAGGGATCAGACTCTCTAAAACATCGTTTTTTTATCTGTCCTCTTTGAGCACGCAACACACGTTCAGGCCAAGCCCTTCCAAAGCCAGGCTCTGCTGAGCCAGGCCTAAAACCTGACCCAGGCCAGGATGGCAGAAACCCATTGTCACTGGAACGTTGTCAGGTCTTTCCTCACAGCCTGCAGGCCCAGAGAAATCCCGCTAAGCCACTTAAAATGTCCTTCTGATTAGAGCTAAATAAGATTTTTTTTTTTATTAAAACTGTCTTAAAGAGCAACCACGGCCTCCTGAACGCCGGAATGCTTCACAAAAAAACCCCCAGTGGTTTGGCCCAAAGTGCTGCTGCGAGCTTTTAGCAGCTCCAGCAGGGATTTTGGGGTTGGCTTCAAAGGAGCCGTTACCTGGAATGACCACATGAAATATGGGAAAAGCAGATTACGCCTCTGCTCTGAAGCACAGCCAGCATCCCCCTCCTCTCTGCTGGGCTAGGGGGCTGTGCAAGTTTTATTTTCTGAGACAAATGCCTGATGGCCTCAGTTTCAACAGCAAAGTTTGGAAGCTCTGAATGTTTAATCAAATCCAAGGGGTTTTTTGTTTCCAAGCAGATTTAATGCAGAGCTGAGGAACACAGGTCCCCCCGTCCTGGGGGGGATGAACTCCAGACCAGACAATTTCTGCAGGGAGGGCAGTGGGTGGCATTAAGGCACTCATGGGAACAATATTTGACAGGTTTGATTGTTGGGTTTAACTCACGAGACTGGGGTTATTGTTAGCCAGACCCAGGCTGCCAACTGGGCTTAATGATATTTATTATTTTTTTACAGCAGTTGAGGAATATCTCCATGAACACAAAAGTCTGGAGGAAATGATCAGCAGAAGTCATGCAACTTCCCAGCCTCTCCTGATTTGTTTTTTTTTGCCTTTCTGTTGTCAAAAAAACTCCAAAATGCTCCTCACTTTGCTCCTTTTTAAATAAATCAGGAAAGCAGGCGCAGAGATTGTAACTCAGGGTCAAATTATGTCATCACAGGATTTCTTTAGTGTTGTGGAAAGATTGATAGCTGAGATATTCAATTAGAGAAAGGAAAAATTATCCCATATCTGTACTTCACTTATCAGTCCCCTTGGAATCGTAGATTTATAAAAGATTGGGAAAAATCATTGAGTCCAATGAATAACCAGGACCCTGTGAGGGATTTGAGAATTTCCTGGATCCAGGGTTTAAAAAAGGCAATAAGGTCTTGATATATATATATATATATGAATATAAATAAAATCACTGATATATAAATAAAGGCAATAAAGATAGAATGACAGCATAAATGCCTCTTTCAGTGTTATCCTCACTCTCAACTCCCTCAGTCTCCAGGAGCTGGCCACAAATCCCACATCCCTGCCAGGCCAGCTGTGAAAGTCTGATGGAAATATCAGTCCCCAAACTCCTCAAATCCCAACTGGAGCATTCCTCGAGGGCCACTTCCACCCCAAACACTCCTCAAGGGCCACCTCCACCCCAAACATTTATTCCCATCTCTCTGCAGTTGCTATGGGTGACCCTGCACAGGAGGAAAACCAAGCCAAGCTCCTCAGTAGCACATCGCCTTTCCTTTGTGCTCCCCGTGCCCAAGTTTTCTAATGCACTTCCCTCCCTTCTCCCTCCCTGCTTAAAACAATATTGACCCCTCTGTAATTAATTTGTTTTCAGATAATTCAGGCCCGTCTCCAGGCTGGGCTGGGCCTTTTCCCCGCCAGTGCCACGTGTGGGCAGGAGGGGTTTCTGTTTGCACTGCCCGCAGATAAGGGAACAGCCCAGTTATCAGATACCCTTCCAAAAGTCAAAAGCACTTTCTAAGGTCAACCCTTCACCAAGCTCCAGCCCGATTTCTTTTCTGTAGTCCTGCCATGGCATAACAAAATACAGTTTAAGCCATTTCGTGGCTGCTGGCAGCGCTGCTCACATGAAACTGGCAGTGATGCAGGGCCACAGACAGGAACAGCTGGATATTGGGAAGGAATTCCTGGCTGGGAGGGTGGGGAGGCCCTGGAATAGAATTCCCAGAGAAGCTGTGGCAGCTCCTGGATCCCTGGAAGTGTCCAAGGCCAGGTTGGAGCAGCCTGGGACAGTAGAAATTGTCCCTGTTGTGGCAGGGGTGGAATGGGATGGGATTTGAGGTCCTTCCCACCCCACCCTGTGATTCCACTTCTCTTTTCTGTTTCAGGCCACTCCTGCAATAGTCTGGGCTGATCCCCCCAGACCAGACCAGGTGCCCTGTGGAGCTGCACCAGCTCCACTTCAGGCCCCTCAACCACACCTTGAATCTTACTTTGGCTCAGCTCCCCACACGTCTGGGAGATAAGGGGAGGTAAAGAGGCAAAGGAGCCTGGGATTCCCAGATAAGGGGTATATTTAGCCACCTAAGGACCCTGAGGTCGATAAAACACCCTGGAATGGACTCTGCAGCCAATTCACCTCAGACAAAACCCAACTGTGGCTTCCCAAATTCTGTCTCACATTTACCCAGAGGGTTCCAGCCCTTCTTTGCTCGCTCAGGAAAATCCAGTCGTGACTCCCAAAAAACCTGTGCACCCTGGTCCCTCAGCAGACCCTTCACTGTCCCCAGTGCCAGAGCAGAACAATCCAGGGGAAAGGTGAGCCCGTGGCACCAGAGATAAGCGTGCAGCAGATCAAAGAGCCCGTGGAGAGGACAAGGCCAGCTCTCCCTGGGAACATTCCCGGCAGATAACCTGCCTGAGCCCCTGGCAAACCCAGGGGGGGATTATTTTCCCCGGGATGAAGTCATGCAGCAGCATGTAACGTGCTTTGTGTCAGCACCAGCCACTCAGGCTCCGACCTTGCACCACGTGGGGCTTTTTTTTGCCCCCTCAAAATATATTTACATTGGCCTCTGCGTGGAATATCCCACTTCAGGCTGGTGTCCCAGATCCCACAGGGTGTAGGAATGAGCTGCAGCACCAGCACACGGTGGGACTGTAAGAGATCCCACACCAAAGCACCTGGGAATCGTGTCCAGTCCTCATTCAGAATTTCCATCGTTGAACAGCAGGAGGGAGTTTCTGTGCCAGCCACAAAATGAGGGGCGGGCTGGAATTCCGAGATCCCCGGAGTCAAACCTGGCAGCCAGAGCACTCTCTGGCCTCTCGATTGGCTTTTTTTTTTTTTCTTCTCTAAATTTTACCTCCCGTGGCCAAAAGAGGGAAGTCTCTGTGCTCCTCTTTGAAATCCACAATCACACCCCGCAGTCGGCCGAGCCTCACCTGGATGCTCGCCAGTGCTTACACATTTTCTTGTTGCAGGAGCCGTGCTGGCACACAGAGCCACTGCACAAAAGATCTGTTTGACTGAAAAACCCAGATGTGTTTAGCTGAGAGTAAAAAAAAAAAAAACAAAAATTAAAAAAAAAAAAAATTCAATCATTGAAAAAGATGGAAAAATCCAGGGGGGGGGTTTGTGGTTTCACAAGCCTCGCAAGCTATTTCTGGGAATCACAAACCCCCATTTCATTTTATGAATCAGATGCTCCTTAAAATTACAGCCCTCTTGTCTCCTCTTTCCCCCCTCTCCTCGTTCCCAGTGGTTAAATAAAGAACAAAACAATGCCATATTTAGGGTATTTATATATAGAAGAGGCTCCATGAAGAATACAGGAACTGTTCCAGAGGAATATTGGCACCAGGATGTGCATGTTCCACTTGGGAATATATCCCTGCCCTACACACCCAGGTTAAACGCCTTCAGAACACGCTCACAACACAATAAATAATGAATACAGAGCATTTTCCTGCACTCTTCCCACCGGATTCCACTCCAGCAGGGTTTTCCCAGCTCATTTTTACACCGGCCCACACAAACTGGCATTTTCCTTTTCTTTCCCACTACAGCTCTTGTGGAAATTCTTGCTCCAGCACCTCTAATTTCAGTGATTCGTGCCCAGGATTTCTCCTGCAGTGGGTAAAGTCTGGGATAAGCACAAAGCCAAGGCTCCAGGCAACGGGAACAACGGGGAATGAGACAAAAAGCACAAAAAATTGGGCACAGAACCATTTCCCAGGCCAAAGTATCTCTGTTGTTACATCGAATTCTCTCATCTCCAGGAATCTGCTGTGCTCTGACCTCGTTCTGTTCTGATCTCTGCAGCCACATCTGAGGTGAAGACACATTTCTACGTCCTTAAGGGACCAACCTAGCCATGGATGATGGATAAAAAGTGAATTTCAAAGGGATGTGGAGCACAGGAACTTCAAAAATAATGTTCAAAATCCGGGTTTTGGGGAAATTTTGAGATTTCAATAGCTAGATTGCAAATTCCTGGTTTAGTGGAAGGTGTCCATGGCAGGGGGTTGGAATGAGACGATCTTTGAGGTCCCTTCCAACCCAAAAACCCTTCTGGTATTCTGTGAAATCTTTGTTTGCACAAATACCTGAGTGAACCACCCAAATGCTGCCTTTGATCTGCCCAGAAATATTCACTCAACTCAATTTGGGTTTGAATTGAGGAATTCATGGATAAAATAAGGAGAATCATCAGCTGAGGGTGGGCAGAGCTCCCTGACCTCTNCTGTTCTGATCTCTGCAGCCACATCTGAGGTGAAGACACATTTCTACGTCCTTAAGGGACCAACCTAGCCATGGATGATGGATAAAAAGTGAATTTCAAAGGGATGTGGAGCACAGGAACTTCAAAAATAATGTTCAAAATCCGGGTTTTGGGGAAATTTTGAGATTTCAATAGCTAGATTGCAAATTCCTGGTTTAGTGGAAGGTGTCCATGGCAGGGGGTTGGAATGAGACGATCTTTGAGGTCCCTTCCAACCCAAAAACCCTTCTGGTATTCTGTGAAATCTTTGTTTGCACAAATACCTGAGTGAACCACCCAAATGCTGCCTTTGATCTGCCCAGAAATATTCACTCAACTCAATTTGGGTTTGAATTGAGGAATTCATGGATAAAATAAGGAGAATCATCAGCTGAGGGTGGGCAGAGCTCCCTGACCTCTTTGTCCCTCCCAGCCTGCTCTACAGGTGATGCCTTCTTATCTTTTATGTATTTGAGGTCCTGTGGTGCCCAGGGGTGGTGCACTTCTGAGCTCACNAGCAGGATGGGACCTCACAGCCTGGAGCTGGGATTGGACAATTAAACCCCAATGTGCAAAGGGACCAAAACTTATAAAAGTGTGAGACCTTGTGACCAGTCAGTCATTTTGTGACCATTTTTGTGACCATTTTGTGCCCATTTTGGGTCCAGCCCTGGCCAGGCTCTTGTCCTGCCCAAGGTGTGCCTTAAAGGCCTTTTAATAAATCTCTACTTTATTCTCCAGCTCTGTCCAGTCTCTGTTCCAGCTCAGCCTTCCCAAGGCCTCACAGGTGCCCTTGACATCATTTTTCTGTTGGAAACTGTTCCTGGAAACTGGAGAGCCTGGAGCTGCCTCCTGGGGACACATCCAGGTGTGGGACACGGGCATTCACAGCCTCCCCACATCCCCTGAGCAGCCTGGAGCTGGCCCTGCATCTGCAGCACCAGAAGAGAAAATAATGATTTATTTATAAAATAATGATTTATTTATAAAGGACGAGTAGGGCTTGTTGGGTGAGGGGTTTTTTAACAAAAGAAGCTTCTCCCAGCTAAGTCAGAGCAGATCAGGGAAGGTGGTTCCAGGGGTTTGACAGCTTGTCCAACAGGCAGGAAGGATGAAGGGTTTGGGTATTCACACCCTCCCCACATCCCCTGAGCTGCCTGGAGCTGGGCCTGGAGCAGCACCCAAAGAGAAAATAATGATTTATTTATAAAATAATGATTTATTTATAAAGGACGAGTAGGGCTTGTTGGGTGAGGGGTTTTTTAACAAAAGAAGCTTCTCCCAGCTAAGTCAGAGCAGCAGAGCAGAATCATGGAAGGCGACTCCAGGGGTTTCACAGGTTGTCCAACAGGCAGGAAGGATGAAGGGTTTGGGCATCCATGCCCTCCTCACACCCCCTGAGCTGGCACAAGGAGGGCTTGTTGGGTGTTTTTGTTTTTTGGGTGTTTTTTAACAAAAAAAGCTTCTCCCAAGGTTCTCTCTAAGTCAGAGCAGCAGGGCAGGATCATGGAAGGTGGTTCCAAGGGTTTGGCACCTTGTCCAAGAGGGCAGAGTTAAAGGATGGATGTTCTGGGGTGCCCTTAGGGACAGCCCTGCTGCCTTTGCTTGCCTTTCCTTCAGACTGATTTCCAGATCAGGCTTTTGGCTCTGAGGCAGCTTAGGGAAAGCAGCAAAAACAACACCCATGAATTGTTGTGTTATCTACCCCTGCCAGTCTCCTTTTAGAGGAACCATCATTTAACATTCCCCATTCTCACTTGGCCCCTCTGTTTTTCTGCCATGGCATCGGGGCACAGCTCTGCACCCAGAAGTTATGGAAGGGGAAGTGCTGGGTGTGTGGATGTCTTTAAAAACACACATTTCCAATGAAATCTGTAAATGAGCAGAACCTTCCACTCATGGGTGACTGATAAAGACGTGGGAAAAGCAGGCCCAGGAATCTGCCATCAGTTTTGTTCTGAATTTTATGATCCAGCTTCAAGACTTTTCCCAAGGAAAGTGTTTCCTCAGAGGGAGGATGATGAGGGAGGTCAACCAGGTCCTTCATCTCTTTACCCTGGAGCTTGAAAACTGGCAGAGATGGCCTTGGTTTTCACAGAAAAGAAAGCAGAGAAATTAATTTAATTGCTGCAAATGAATTTTTCAGCTTGTACAGGGAGAAGGCTCCGTGTTGAGTGAGTCACACAAAATCCAATCCCCAGGATATTCTTTGCATTGAAGAACAGCAAACACAAAGAAATAGGATTTGAGGTAATTTCCCTCCTGCCTTTCACAACATGCAACTGAAATGTGATTAAATTCCTTTTTTTGGTTACAAAACTATAAGGCACAAGTACAAAATCAACCATTAAAGAGGACATCTCCTTTTCTTTTCACCTTTTCACATCCTTTGTGTGTATTTTAGCTGGTTAAGTTGTGGCCTTTTCTTTTTTGGAAGGGCAGCAAAAAACCTCCAAACCCCTGCCAGAAAGAAAAACTGGGAAAAAAGGTTCCCAAACGTATTTTGTTTTAAACAGTGAGGCAATCCTGAGCGTCCTAGACAGTGAAATTCCAGCCCAGCTCTCTGCTTTCTGTGCTCTCACGTGGGTTCTGACCGTCAAGGACATGTCGTTTAACCCCACAAATTTCAGAAACCCTAAATTAGGCGGGAGCAGCACAAAACCCCCATTTTCTCACCTCGTTCATTAAGTCTCCAAACTGCTGGAGAGCCCAGCAGCCCCCAAATCCCACAGCACCAGGAAACTTCCCTCCCCAGAGCCCCACAACCACCAAAGAGAGCTGAAACCCCAGCAAAGGGCTCCCCTTCCAACACAAACTCCGGGAGCCCGCGCCAGGCACCTTCAGGAGGGAAGATAAAACCACATTTTAGGCTGTTCCATTAGAGGGCATCCTACAACATCCTTTTGTGGTCAGATGCTTCTCCTCTTTCATATCCCCTGCCATAATTCATGGCAGATCTTCCCTAAGGAGCCAGGAACGTTCACATTCCCCGTGTTTTTACATCCCTTTTAATTGCATTAATAGAATAATTTTCTGGTTTAGTTGGTTCTGTGCTTTTCTCTCTCTTCACCAGGAGAGGTGGATTTTCAATATTTTTTCCACGATGTGAGGCGTGAATAAGCTGGACACAGCACCACAAAAACTGATTTCAAACCTCAGGAAGGCTGGAGATCACACTTGGGAACAGCAAGGCACTGAGCAGGTTTGATCAGAGATTTTGAAGTTAGACAGAGAAGTGAATATTCTCAAAAACTGCCCAAGACACAAGCTCCAGGGCCAAAATGAGCACTACCAGGTGGGAAGTGCTGCAGGAGCCAAACCTGAGCTCCAGGACACAGCCACTGCTCCCACCCACCCACTCCATCTCTAAACCCCTCAGGTTTCAGCCAGTTTGTTAATGCAGGTACAGAGAGACAGACACAGTTTACGGCTCCTTAAAATCAGCAAGAAGCCCCTGGGCAGTAAAATCTGCTTGTAGTGATAAATATTTTCCCAGACTGGGCTGTGACGTGGATGAAGTACCTGTAGGTGCACTGAAATCACTTCACAGACCGAAGGCACCAGAGCATCTAAAGGTAATAATATTGGAAAATTAAGAAGTCTGGGGTAAGAAATGGGAGTTGACACGATAACATGAAATTATAAGTGCGAGACAGATAACTCAGTCACAATAAATTACCGTCCTATCTGACTTAAAAAAAGCAGAATGCAAAAGTGCTCCTGTCACGGCAGGATGACAAATGAACTCCTGACTGCTGAAATGCAAGATTAATGAACCCACAGAAGAGACATGAAAGGACTTACGAGGATCCTGGGCTTGCTGTTGGCGGGGGACCTGGAAAAGTGACAGAAGAAAAACAGCGGGATGAGTTACGGCGAGGTAGCGAGCAGGAAGCTTTTGAAAACCTTTTAAAAGATAAAAGCACCAGTCTGTGGGGCTGGCTGTGGTTTATGTGGCTGAGCAGAGGAGTGGCAGCCCCTCAGCACCAAAGGCAAGCCCGTGTTGGCTGCAGAACACGACACGAGGACAATGAACAGGTGAGCAGCTCGCCCTCCTCTTGACGCTGCCTCAGGAGAACGTCTAACGATTGATTTCTTATCAGAAATCACAAAACATGGGAGATTTATGAAAAAAAAGACGATGAAACTCATCGCATCCATCATTCCCCGTGTTACTTGTCCGGTTCCAAAGAGGATTAACCAGGACTGTGTGCAAATATCTTCATCTCGGTGAGTTATTTCCCCCTGACAGTGGAGGAGGAGAAGACACACAAAACCTGGTTCTTGTTTGGAATCTCCTGAGTGGTAAGCTCAGCTTTGAAGGCAGTTATCTCAATATAAACTTGGGAGAATGAGTGCTTATTTTCCCTGACAGGTATAAATGTGTCTCGTCTCAGGCCCCCAGCCCGCAGTGCCAGCTGAAATTTCTCACTCGCCAGACACAGAGGTCGCCCGGAATAAAGGAGTTTGTCTCCTCTGGTCTGAACCCACCCAGGTACCACATTAATGGGGGCTCAGCCTGGAGAAAAGGAGGCTCAGGGGGGACCTTGTGGTTCTGCACAACTCCCTGACAGGAGGGGACAGCCAGGCAGGATTTGGGATCTGCTCCCAGGGACAGAGGGGAGGAGGGGGAATGGCATCAAGCTGTTCTAGGGGAAGTTCAGATTGGATATTAGGAAAGTTTCTCCTCCAAAACTGTTGGAACAGTCTGCCCAAGGCAGTGGTGGAGTGACCATCCCTACAACTGTTCAAAAACCATGGATGAGGCACTTGGGACACGGTTTAGTGGTGAACATGGTAGTGGCTGGGTGCTGGCTGGACCTGATGATCCTGGAGGCCTTTTCCAACCTGAAAAATTCCGTGATTCTATGAAAATACAGCTGTTCCTACACTCCCATGGATTCAATTATTTAGGAAATCTGTGGATGGGGTTAAAAGGGCAGAGATTCCAGCCCTGGAGGGTGGACAACTAGGTTGAAAGTGCCCCTCAGGGGTGTCTGATGGCTCCTCAGCTCCCCAGGACCATTTCTCCAAGCTCCATCCCAAGGAATGTTTCTGCCCTGCCATCCTAACACCCTTCCTGGGAAAGCCCATTTTCAGCCAGCTCATGGACTCCTGGGCTCTTTGCATGGCCTGGATTTAATAAGTTTAACAATTTTGGCTTTTCCAACCTGAAAAACTCCATGATTCTATGAAAATACAGCTGTTCCTGCACTCCCATGGATCCAACTGGGAAATCTGTGGATGGGGTTGGAAGGGCAGAGATCCCAGCCCTGGAGGACAGAGAGTGAGGTCCAAAGTGTCTCCCAGGAGTGTCTGATGGCTCTTCAGCCCCCCAGGACCATTTCTCCAAGCCCCACCCCAAGGAATGTTTCTGCCCTACCATCCTAACACCCCTCCTGGGAAAGCCCATTTTCAGCCAGCTCATGGACTCCTGGGCTCTCTGCATGGCCTGGGTTTGTTTAATAACTTTAACAAATTTGGCTTTTCCAACCTGAAAAAACCCCAGCTCCCCAGGACCGTTTCTCCAAGCTCCATCCCAAGGAACACTCCTGCCCTGCCATCCTAAAACCCTCTCTGGGAAGCAGAGCTGCAGCCAGCTCATGGATCCCTGGGCTTTCTGCATAACCCGCGTTTAATAAGTTTAACAAATTTGTCTCTTCCAACCCCAACAACTCCGCGCCGCCGCCGCCGCACCGGCGCGCGCCGCCCTCCCCCGGACGAACGCCTCCTCCCAGGGGAGAGCTGGAAGAGCAGGGGAAGCAGAGAGGACTCACCAAACTTGACGAAGAGCACCCCGGTGGTGGACACGGTCCTCCTGCCGTTGGTGGCCACGCACTGGAAGTACCCCGTGTCGGTGGTGTCCAGGTTGCGGATGCGCAGGCGGGAGCCGTAGGGGGTGGCTCGGAAGGAGATCCTGCGCGGCTCCTGCACCACGGGAGCGTCGTTCTTCAGCCACCTCACCGTGGGAGGGGGGTTCCCAGACACCTTGCAGTGCAGCTCGGCCGTCTGCCCCAGCGTGGTGGTGATGTTGTTCATGGGCTCGTCCAGCGTCAGGAAATAATCTGGGGTTGGGGAAGAGATAAAAAGGGGGGATGAAGGAGTTCCGGAGCTGGGAATGTCGTTGTGGAGGAAGGTCCTGCTCGTCTTTGGAACAGACACAAGGAAGGTGGACACGTGCTGTTTCAACATCTCCTATTTGGCTTCATTTTGCTCAGAAAAAAACACTGCTGCTCCTTTTTGTTTTCCTTTTCCTAACCAATAAACATGAAAATCAAAAGGAAGAGGATGGAGGAGTCCAGAGCAGAGAACGTCTTTGTGGGGAAGGTCCTGCTTGTCTTTGGAACAGACACAAAGGAGGTGGATATTTGCTGTTTCAACACCTCCTATTTGGCTTCATTTAGCTCAGAAGAAACAATGCTGCTCTTTTTTATTTTCCTTTTCCTAGCCAATAAACATGAAAATCATCTCAGCACTCCAGTTGTTCATTTTGATGCTGACCTGCCTCTCTCTGCTCATGCCACAATCCACCAAATACAGGAATATATGAAAGGAATCATTCAGAAGTGAAAATCCTGTTACCCAGGGAAGCTGAGGCTGCCCCTGGATCCCTGGAAGTGCCCAAGGCCAGGTTGGACAGGGTTTGGAGCAGCCTGGGACAGTGGAAGGTGTCCCTGCCCATGGCAGGGGGTGGGATGAGATGAGATTTAAGGGCTCTTCCAACCCAAACCATTCCAGGATTCTGTGATCCTGTCTCCAAGCCATTTTTAGTGACTCACTCACAGGCAGAGCAGAAAGTGTGTTATCCATGACTTTGTAAGCACCAGCTGCAGAGATGAGGAATAAGGATCATATCTGGAAAAGGAGACTTTATTCTCACTCAGTGTTCCCATGGCTAAGAGTACTGAAGATTCTACTCCAATCTGAAATAGGGCTCATGATTGAAAAACCAAATTAAATTAAAATTACGCAGATGAATCTCTCCTAATCCATTCCTGAGCACTGCCTGCTGTCAGGGGCTATTTCACTGGGCATCCCTCAGGAAGGGGCCCATTCCTAGCTCACTGTATTCACCATTCCATTAAATCCTTTACAGGCAGGGAGGGAGATGGGGATGGGTTGGGGATGGGGAATGGAACCCTCAGGCTTTCATCTCCAGGTGGCCATTAATGCCCAAAGCCACCGTCAGCTGCTGGCTGTCCCAGCAGGGTGGCCAAGGAATGAGAAATCCCAACTGTGTCTGGCTCCTGAACTCTCAGAGCCAAACCAGGAGGCCAAGAAAGGCCAGAACCAGCCAGTGATCTTGGAATCACTGGAATTATTGGGATTGGAAGGGACCTTGGAGTTCGCCCAGTTCCACCCCCTGCCACAGGCAGGGACACCTTCCACCATCCCAGGCTCCTCCAAGCCCCGTCCAACCTGGCCTTGGACACTTCCAGGGATGGGGAATCCCCAAACTGCTTGTGTCCCTCACTCTCAAGTCCATCTGCACTTAACTCCAGCAAGAAACTTTTCTAAAAGTGTGAAAAAACAACCCTTCAGCACGTTCCAAACCAGCTCAGCCACCCAACCTGCCTAAGTAAGCCACTTCCCTAATTACTGCCTGTAATCTTGGCTTGCCCAGCTCCTCCCTTCATTATGGTGTGTGGGGAGCAGGATCTCTTGCCTTTGTCTTTAATCTGTTTGGCACACAGCGCTTTGAACAAGGCGTCCCTGTCCTCACCTGGTCCCAGGAGCCATTTGGGACAAACATTTGGCACTTGGAACCTGCCCACAGGTATTTTTTTTTTTCCCCACGTGTATTTTTTTCAATTAAGTTCTAACCTGCAGGTGTGAAACTGCGCTTCTCTCAGGGAACAAGGGACAGGGTGAGAGGGAAGGGCCTCAAGTTGCACCAGGGGAGGTTTAGATTGGGTATCAGGGAAAAAAAAAATCAGTGGGAAGAGTTGTAAAGCATTGAAACAGGCTGCCCAGGGCAGTGGTGGAGTCACCATCCCCTAGAAATGTTCAAAAAACACGTGGAAGTGGCACTTGGGGACGTGGTTTAGTGGTGAACATGGTGGTGGTTGGACTTGGTGATCTTGGAGGTCTTTTCCAACCTGAACATTCCATGAAAATACAGCTGTTCTACACTCCCATTGATCCAATCCTTTAGGAAATCTGTGGATGGGGTTGGAAGGGCAGAGATCCCAGCCCTGGAGGACAGACAGTGAGGTCCAAAGTCTCTCCCAGGGGCGTTCAGTGGCTCTTCACCTCCCTAGGACTGTTTCTCCAAGCCCCATCCCAAGGAATGTTTCTGCCCTGCCATCCAACACCCTCTCTGGGAAGCAGAGTTGCAGCCAGCTCATGGATTCCTGGGATCTCTACATAAGCTGGGTTTAAGAAGTTTAACAAATTTGGCTTTTCCAACCTGAAAAATTCCATGATTCTATGAAAATACAGCTGTTCCTACACTCCCATGGATCCAATAATTTAGGAAATCTGTGGATGGGGGTAGAAGGGCAGCGATCCCAGCTCTGGAGGACAGACAGTGAGGTCCAAAGTCTCTCCCAGGGGTGTCCAGTGGCTCTTCACCTCCCCAGGACCGTCTCTCCAAGCCCCATCCCAAGGAATGTTTCTGCCATACCCTCCCTGGGAAGCAGAGTTGCAGCCAGCCCATGGACTCCTGGGCTCTCTGCACAATCTGGGTTTAATAAAGCCCCACTAACCGCCTGGAGAACCGCAGTTAATTACCCAACGTTACGTTCCTGCACCGCAGCCATTTATATAATTCCTGATAATGTTCCCGAGGCTGCTTCAGACATCTCCAGCCTAACAGGGAGAGAAACAGCCCTGGGACGGGCTGGCTGACACACAGCACAATGAACAGGAGCTTTTAGAGGTCCTGAGGAACACAGGAGAGGCAAATAAAGGCGTGAGGATGGAGGGCAGGTTTCCAAAGGATGGAAAAGGGTTTTGAAGTATCAGTAGAAATCGTAAGGCAGTGGAAAAAGTGTGGCTGCAACTTCTCTGTAAGTACCAACACAAGTGGCCTCGGGAGCTGCTGATTCCTCTAATTGCTCTCCACCTTCCTCCATGAGCTACTGCAGGAACACTAAAACAAGTTCATGTGCTGAAGTCACCCTAGATCAGTCCTCAAATCCATAAACTTAGCATCCGAATCGTAAACCAAATCAAGCAGCTCACCTGAGATGAGATTTAAACAGGCCAGGTTTGAAGCCATTGGGAGCTCTGGGAGAAGTTTCTCATAGATAAAACAGTTTTGGAACTGAAAATGAACTCCCCAAAACCTTGGATTGTTCCTGAGGCACACAACGTGGAGAGCATCCCTTCCCTGGCATGCACCAAACTCATCCACTGCTGCCCTTGCCTGGCGTGGAGGGGCTGGAGAGAAGCCCAGCTGTATTTTTATTGTGTCTCTCACTCTCCAAAGCCCATCAGAGGAGAAATTCTTCCCTGTGAGAGTGCTGAGGCCCTGCCAGAGAAGCTGTGGCTGCCCCTGCATCCCTAGAAGTGTCCAAGGCCAGGTTGGAGCACCCTGGGATAGTGGAAGGTCCCATGGCAGCGTGGAATGGGATGAGCTTTAAGGTCCCTTCCAATCCAAACCATTCCACCATAATTCACCTGACCCTCTCCTGCCATCCAGGAGCTCCCCCGATGGAGTTGACTCCCTCTGACCTAAAGAACAATTTCTTAGAGAAAAAAAAAGGATGTTTTTTGTGAACTGGGAGCGATCCAGTCTGGTGGCACCGGCCCTTGGAAAGTCTGAGCTGGATCCTGGCCGGGAGCAGCCTTGGGTGAATCAGCTCGGTTGTGATTTTTAGAAGAGCCAAAGGGAAGCAGACACCCCAAGCCAATCGAAGCTCACATGGGATTTGTGCAACTAAGGCCTTTTAAAAACAGCCTCAAACCTTTTGGCTCGATTTGTCTCCAGCCATAAAGTGAGGATAATGATCCCTCTTACATCATGGGGAGGCTGCTATGTACATTAA
This sequence comes from Sinosuthora webbiana, assembly GCA_013397395.1. Lineage (NCBI taxonomy): Eukaryota > Metazoa > Chordata > Aves > Passeriformes > Sylviidae > Sinosuthora > Sinosuthora webbiana. Next base: position 36,299 of record VXBN01012185.1, read on the forward strand.
TGAGATAATGCTCATAAAGCACTTTGAAGGTGAAAAGTGCTATGCTGGGATAGGCGCTGTCATTATATTTTGAGTTAAATCTCAGGGTTTCGAGCAGGGAACAAAAGCCTGTCCGTATTTTAGAGCAGCACTCTGTAAAAACACTGGGGGTAAACGTTTTAATTCACAGAAGGACGGGAGAACAGCCTGAAAGAGTCCCTAAATAAAATTTAGCCCACCTATAATTTAATAATAGTCAAACCGATTTTTTTTTAATTTGTAAAAACAATTTACTGCTGGGCCCAGACCCTGAATGCCAAGTTTCAGCCCACAGAGAGGGTTTTTTTTAATGGCTGAGTTATAAACCCTTGAAAAATGCTGACAGCCCCTTTACTAGAGCAGCACTAGCGGGTGCCCTATAATGAACTTTTAAATGACTCGAGATAATATCTGGAAAGCCAAGCCTGAAATATATTTCGGGGTTTGAGCCGTTGCCAAGGCAAACACAACACATCATAAGTCATCCTCATGATTCTGAGCGCATAAATTGGAGACACTGCACATAAAACCCAAATATGAGGTATCCTTCATGGCCAAACTCCGGGCTGGTTTGATGTTTCAGCACAGCAACAGCCGTGCGAGGACGAGCTGCGGAGCGTTGGGTGTCTCCAAAGGAGAGAAGTGTCTGTATTTTCCACAGCTCTGCCTTGACATTGTTAAATAGGAGCCTGCCCAGTCCTAATAAATCCCCCACTATTCTCTACCACTTCTAAGTGGAACCCAGGTGGCTTTCAAAATAAAAGCTCGCCCCGGCCGGCCAAGGAATGTTAATCTGCTCTGTGACCACATGGTTGCTCCATCTTAAATTACCAAAGACACATCTTAGAGCAGTAACACCCTCTTGGCTTGCAGGAGGATTTTGCTGGCCACAGCAAGACCTTTTCCCCCCCGCCCCAGCACCGTGTGTGCTGCGGGTTTCTGATTTCACAAGGTGTTTAAAGCACGGTGGGGATGCAGGATTAGACCCTGGAAGGGTCATTTTATGAGAAGAGTTGTTGTTTCATTTATCCTCCTCATTCTGCCCTTCTGATCTTTCGGAATATTCAAAGAGAAGCTGAAATTAAAGTCCCTGCTCGAGCCTAAACCAGCTTTAATCCAGGTGCACGAGAGAGGCTGGTGAGCCAAGTTCCTTCCATTGCAGATGGGGAACAACACAGTTCTCTGCAGACATCTCCAGACCTTTCCTCAGGCAGCTGTGGGGACACCTTTTCCAGCTGCTGGCCTGCAGAAGCTGTTTAATTCTGGGTTTGAAGGTTCAAACCTGCGCTGCAGCACGGAAAGCAGAACCTGACCTGGCTGGAGTAAGGCTGGACTGGAACACCGATATTCCAGGATGCCATAAAGGCAAATTCCATTGAATTTATGGAATCCTGGAACGGTTCAGGCTGGGAGGGACCTCAAGGATCAGCTCATTCCAAACCCTGCCATGGGCAGGGACCTTTCCACTGTCCCAGGCTGACCAAGCCACATCCAACCTGGCCTTGAATTATGTTTGTGACCTGAAAGGTTTGGCAGCTCCCTGGTTCTTCGTCATGGCATGTGCTGGAAAAATGCCCCAAAGTGTCTCGGGGAAAGCTGAATTCTCATTCATTCAGAGCCTTGGATCATCCACAACTCCAGTGTGGTGCCACACCTGGATGTGCTCCACACTCACAATTATCAGCACCGCCACCAAGCTCGCTCCACTGGAAATTTTCCATATGAAATAGCTGTCTTTGGAGAAGGTCAACAGCACAGAGCCCATCCTGACTGAAGATGCTGGAAGGGTTTACTGGCTGCTCCATGGAAAGGAAGGAGGCAGCAGGATTTCTGATGGAAGCGTGGCCATACACACCCCTTGGAAAAAGGATTCACCGTGGATTGATGGATCTGCCCACAACTCACAAAGGAAGACAGCTCCCTGTGGGTCTCTTCACCAGACCTTGTCATTAAAAGGGGTGGAAGGAAAAACTCCCACTTGGAATTTCACTTATTTTAAATGAATTAACAAGAGGAATGACAGAGATGCACTCAAGTCATGATCTGGCAACTCTTGAACAATATCAGGGTTAAATAAATCCAGATAATCACGTGGAAATATCCAATGTCCACAGCCCTGGGACAAAAGGAAACCCTCTGCTGCCTTAGCTTGCCCAGCTTTATTTCCAGTGGGTTTCCTCAGAGGAGTCAATTCGGGATGCACATGGAAGTTCTGTCCCGGATTTTCCCTTCCCAGGCTCCATGCAGAGGGTTTAGTGCCACCCAGGATAACTCAGTGACCTCAACCAGCTCCAGGCCTGGTGGCTTTTCAGATCTCCACCTGTGACTGTCACTGGGGTTCTCAGGATTCATTTTTATATTCTGATAATTGGCAGCTTACAGACAGCACTGGGTTTGTGGAAGGAAACCAGACTTCCCAAAAATTATCTGGAAGCTGAATCCCACTGCTTTTGGGTGGGAACTGGACAACTCACCACCCTCCATGAACTCTTGAATGCATTTGGGAGTTGCTTCTGCCCCTCCTTTCATCAGACAACTCTGAGGTTTAAGGACAGATGTCTCAGGGGTCACTTTGAGGGGAAATGAAGCTTTTCTTTACTCAGGAACCAGTTTTATAGCCCAAGTAGGAAACCTCTAAAGTTTATCACCAAAAAAAAAAAAAAAAAGTGATTTGGTATAGGTAAACAAATGTCCACATCCAGCTATAAAGCCAACTACTGAAAACCATCAAGGGATTTTGTTGTCACTTTAGAAGCTGCTCTGCAGTAAAGAGCCACAAAGAAAAACTCCAGCATTAAAGGGAGGGTGTATGGAAAGGTATGTGCCCCAAGATTAATGCTGCAGAGTCAAAGAAAAGCTGTTATTTCTGACATTTTGACATAGCATCACTTTAGGATCTGGTTCTTATTAGCCCTTTCTGTGCCTTTTAAAGGCCTATTTCTTTTCTTTTTTTTTTTTTTTTTCCAACCAAAAATGTCAGGAAATTTGGAACAGAAACGTACAATAAAACACGTCCCCTGACCCTCTGATCTATCAATCTTTCAAATAAACAAAGATAGCTGGATGAGCCAGGAAAAGGTTATTATATATAGTTACCTTATGTATAATGGTCAATATTCACTGCACACACACTCAGATTATATTAAAAAAAAAAAAAAAAAAAATCCGATGTAAGTGAAGCTTTTTGTGAAAGATTTTTTGCCCTGAAAGCCCAGAGTTACTCAGGGCGGTTTCATTTTCTGTGACCTCCGAATTTCACACCCTGCATTATTTATAAATGAGACATTCACGAAACACAAATTCTCAAATAGAAACGCGCGCTCCGTCAGTGGAAAAGCAAACAAAAGGAGCTAATGTACTGTGGCTAAAAAAACGCTCAAACAAAGTCGCAGTAATTTACTGCCCTGCTACTAACGGGACCCCACAGATCGAATCAGAACCCTGAGCCCCACCAGGGGAGCTCGATTTGCCCCGTATCCCCCCAGATAATAAAGGAAAATGGGAAGGTAAATTGTGCATGAATGTGAAAGCTGTAATTCTTCCCCTTTCAGCACACGGATCGGGTTCGCATCCGGCGATTGCAAAGGAGAATCTGGGATCTCTGAAGGACTGGGGCTGAAGGCGGGAGGCCTCGATCCACCCGGTTTTCCCCACGTTTGGATGTGTTTGTGTTGTTTGGGATGTAGTTTGCCCTGGGAAATCACTGAGATTTTCCCTCTAAGGACTCACTTTCCCTGCCTGGAAGTCCGTGCCATGGTGGATTTGTCAGCGAGGGTGAGCCAAAGGCTCCATGAACGGCCTGGTTGCACCCCTGGATGTCCTGCAGACCTTCCACTGTCTGCATTTTCCTCCTCCTGTGCCGGAGCTGCTGTCCAGCCCTTCCAAGGAATGTTCTGCCCACACCAGGATCTCCAGGACGTTCCAGGACACGCAGTCCCAAACTCTGCACCTCTCCCATCCCTTGTCTGGACCCTCCACAGTCATTTTGTGCTGTGCATCCCCAGACCATCCCAGGGGAGGGGTGCTGGAGCTGATCCTTGATATGCCTTTGGATGTCAGGGATAAATCCCAACTGCATCTTCAGCTGTAAAATCCTGACTCCTGCTGCCAAGCTGTCCGGGGAATGTTTGTTGCAGGGAGCATTGTGGGGCTGGGAAGTGCTGTGCCCCACAGAGGCTGTGGGGAGCTCCAAGCCTGGGCTTGGGATCAGGGATGTCTGGAAATGGAAATGGTTCCCCAAGCTCCAGGGCTTTACACTTGTTTGTCAGAGCTGAGAGGCCATGAAAGGAAAAGAGGCAAAAACTCACAGTAATGGTTTTCTTTGGAAGATGAAGGACCAAGGGAAGAGATCCTGGGAGGAGGAGCTAGCGAAAGAAATGAGCTGCAGCCCTGCCCCAGTGCCCTGAGCTCAGGACACATCCCTGTGCCTCTGCAGGAGGCTGCAGGTGGGAATGGGAGCTCTGGGAGGACACTTCCCCAGCCCAGGGAAGCTGCAGTGACAGCATCATTCTCTTCTCAGCCCTGCAGAATGAACGGCCACTGAAGCTGAATCCTACTCACAGTTGTAGAAATATTCCAAAGCTGACTCTTTCCTGGCAAAGACTCCCAATATTATCTTTGCCTAAGGATGACGAGGTCCCAAACAATTCCTCCAGTGTAGCAGATGTAAATAGGCTCCCATTCCAATTCAGAGCTATTTCTTTGGAAATAAGCTGACATGGGATGGGAGGAAGAAGGAAAAGCCTCTCCTTCCATGATCTGTGGGATAGCAGCAGCTGGATGGAGGGCTCTTCACCTTTCTAAAGATGGGGAACTGGGAGCTTTCCCAAAGAGCTGGAGCAGGAGCTGGTGGTGTGAGGGGACAGACAGGGAAGGAGAAATCCAAGGAGAAATCCCTGTGCCACAGGAGCACACGGGGATGAGGCTTTTCCCAGCCTCTCAGAGCAATGAACCACAGGCCCCACGGGAGATCTCCCACCTGGGGCTGCTCCAGCCTCCCCCAGCCAAAGGGAACCTCAACAAAAAATCTGGGAGTGAAATGCTTCACATGCTGCCACCACCTCCCTTTCCCCCCCACAACTTCACTTATTTCTCCTTATAGAATTAAATATTTATGGGATCATATTTTCATTTCTCTTTGTCCCTCGTGCCATTCCCTCTGCACACCACGCTTTACCGGCAGGGAAAGAGCGAGAAATGCTCCCAGCTAAATCTCCCCCGTTTTAAAAGTGATTATTTTTTATTTTTTATGCCCAGTTTGTTTGTTTTTTTTTAAGGTTTCGGTGAGAAACCACCTCCTCCCTCCCATCAATCGCTGCTTTCAACAGCTCTTCACGGGTGGCTGCGTCTCTTTTAAATTCATTTCCTGCTAAAAAGAATAAACAGGCAACTGTTTAATGCTGTCGATTTAGCTTATTTAATAGAAATTGAAACCTGAATAGGGCTCAGTTGTAAGATAATCGCTGCAGAACTCACCCGGCGAGGGAAAGCAACCAGATTAAGCCATTATTTCAAAACGCAGAATATTATCACCAAGCTGCTCCTCCTTCCCCAACGCGCCGGAGGAGGAGATGCTCGTTTCCAAAAGGTCGGGTTGGAGCCACTCGGAGCGGGCAGGGGATTTAACCGGGAAATCTGCTTGGAAACCACTTTGATGCGGTGAACTTTAACAGCCTCTAAAATGAGTTTTACACCGGGACGCCGGCGCGACCCGCTGGAAATCGAGCGGATGCCGGGACTCCTTGAGATGCAAAATAAAAAAAAAAAATGGGAAGCGAGGCTCATTTTCCCCTCTGAGGTTTCCACTGCCCAGCACATGATCCGAGCAGGACTTTCCGAGGCTTTGAGGAGGAGCGGGAGCTGCCACATGAAAGCCCCTGCTCGGTGCCCGAGACAAGCCGAAACCTGCGCGATTTTCCCGGCAGGAGCCGCCCCGCTCTGAACGAAGCTTTTCGGGGGCACAAACGCCTTTTAATCCCGTATGTAAATCCGTGTTTAGGTGTGGGAGCTGCCGGCGCTCTAAATGCTAATCAGCTCCGGCAAAAGGGGGCCGGTAATCCCCCAGGAATGCGGGATTCGGCCCCAAGCGCCGCTAATTGCCGCATTCCGGGTGGATTAGGAGCCCAGAAGTTCATTTTACCTGCTCCTGACAATATCTCCGGCTCAGGAACAGGTGCCGTGGAGGAAACGTGGCGTGTTTAAAAGGTGTTTGGGTAATATTTAGGAGATGTTTGAATCCTGGCGTGCGCGAGAAGGGAGATGGTTCAATCACAGAGTGGCAGCTCTGCTGGGACTCTCCAAAGTCAAAGTTTTGGCTTCTCTGGCATTTCGGAATTTTGAGTGGATTTGTGGCCTTTGCTTTTATTTTCTAGGCCACTTGATTATTTCCTGCTTTCTGAAAAAAACCAAAGAAAGCTGCCAGACAAGGAAGAAACATGGAAAGAGAGCAGGTTTAGATGGGAAATGAGGAAGAATTTATCTCCTGGGCTGTGTGTCCGTGTGATTTGTGACTAAATGTCAGCAGCAGGGAGGTGAAGGGGAGGTGGCAGAGGAAAAAGGTTTCAACAGTTGGATGATGAAGAGGAGTGAAGATGAGAGTCAAATTTGCTAACCAATAATGCTTCCAGAACCTAATATTTATTATGTGTTGTCCCTGTGGGGCCTGGACAAGGTTTAAGGCACAGTCCAGGCTGCACAAACCCCTGGGAAGGAACAGGCTCCTTCCCCTGGAGCTCCC
>VXBN01012186.1:0-20817 GCA_013397395.1 Sinosuthora webbiana
GCACGGGGCTGTGTTGTGCTGCCAGGAGCGTTGCTTGGGAAAAGGAGAGGAAAAAAACCCTAAACTAAACAAACAGGAAAACTCACCCAGGCAGGGAGCAGCGGGCTGCAGCATGGCCAGGGTTTCCAAGGCTACTGCAGCCACACTGCCAGCTGGGACACAGCCGCTTGTGGGGTCATTTTGTACAATCCTAGTGCCTGAGTTGGTTGAGCCGCTCGTGGCTCAGGTTGTGTCTGAATGAGAAGTTGAGGTTTTGGTGCAAGCCTTGCAGGTGAGGGGGGCAGGCAAGGTGAGCCTTTCCTAAGCTCTCAGAGTGTTTCCAGCTGAAATCCAACACCACGANACCATCAGGAGCCACAGAGGGGCCGACATCGTGCTGCAGGTAGGGCCGAGGCCGCTGATCCTAAAATGGGTAGAGGGTGGAGGGAAGAGGATGTGCCGGAGGCCTCCGTGCAAAGTGTGGAGGTGCCAGTTTGTGCTGGGATTGATGACCAGAAAAGGGGCTTGGCAAAGCAGGGACGAACCTGGAGCCACCTCCAGCAGCGTTCCCTGCCTGTCCCTTGTCCCTTGCCCGCTCCCAGTGTGCAGGTGTAGCAGATCGTCCTGCAGCCCTCGAGTTCTCCGCCTCGGACAACAGCTTCATCCTGCAGGACTTCAGCTCTCCCCACGGCACCTTTGTCAACAGCTGCCAGGTCCAAAACGCGGCCGTCAGGGTGAGGCCGGGGGATATCCTGAGCTTCGGCACCGCGGGAGCGTCCTTCGAGCTGGTGGTGGATGGGGCTGCCCAGGTACGGGTGGGGATGCCCGGGAAAGGTGCCCAGGTAAGGGTGGGTGGGTTGTGCTGCCCAGGGAAAGGTGCCCAGATATGGGTGGGTGTGTTGTGCTGCCCAGGGAAAGGTGCCCAGGGAAGGGCAGGTGGGGATGTCCAGGGAAAGGTGCCCAGGAGAGGTGGGTGGGTGTTGCTGCCCAGGGAAGGCTCCAGAAGCAGGAACTCGCTCCCAGCTCCTCTGAGCAATCCTCGGGAAAGGCGTGGGGGCAAACGAGAAGCTGGAGCTCCCTCTGCTGAAGAAACTCGGGCAGTTCGGTAGGGAAAAGCGTGGGACAGGGCTGCATTAGCAAAGGTAGATCTGGAAAATGTCTTTTCCCTCTATTTGCATTTCATGTTTCCTCCCAATCCACTTACTAAGAGGAAAGTTGGGGTTTAGGTCAAACCTAGAGCAATTGAAAAGTTCCAATATTATTTCTGTCATTTTGGCCTTTGAGGAATCCAAGGTGCTGCCTAGATAGAGATAGATCCTGCTGGAGCGGTGAGCAGTTGAATTCCCAAAGGCAGGATGCACACAGCCATGCAGAGCCTGGCCATGGGGTGCCTTTTCCTCTCTCTCTGATCCTCCTTTGAAGGAGCAGCTTTGAAGCCTGACCCTGCTGCCTGCGGGGAGGGAACCACCTCGGCTGTGGAGTGTCTGACGAGGGGAGGGATCACTCCTCTCGAGCTTTAGAGGAACTTGTTGTGCAGAGGAGCAGCACCCGGCTGGGAATCACATCCTGCCGCGCCCAGACAGGGACACTGCAAGGATTTTGTGCAATCCTGCCGTGAGCCAGCGCCGTGGGGAGCAGCACGAGCAAAAGCAGCAGAGCTGGGATGTGCCCCGGGAGAAGGGAAGGTGCTGGACCAGCAGGGAGCCTGCACTGGGGTCTGGGGCTCTGTTAACAGCCAGGTCCTGAAGGACCCACACCCAGGTCCAGCCCCACGCTGGCAGATGTTTAATGCAGCCCTTATAACTGAGACCTCGGTGGTGGCTTTTCCCCACGGTCCTGGAGAGCTCTGCTCATCAGGGGAACAGCAGACAGTGTGCTAATCCCCAGTCTGAAGGGGAAGGCAGAAGGGCAATGAGACTCACTGGAGTGAGTGGGAGAAACAATGGGATGGGACCATGTGTGAGCCAGGAGAGCTGTGAAAGGAGTGCTGCTGGGTCGTGCAAACGATGTGCAGAATTGGGGCAGTCAGGTGGAGAGGGAAAAGGTCAAAAAGCAGCAAACCCCAATATTTTCCTTCTGTTTCAGCAAAGAGTCTGGATCCCCTCATTGAACTCTGATCCTTGGGCAATAGAAATGGACTAAAACTGCGCTTCCGCTGAGATCTGTGCCTGGGTTTTGTACAATACAGCGGGTGTGAATCCAGGGCTAAAATCCTTCCTAAAATCTTGCAGATAACCTGGTGTTTTCCCACTGTAGATGTCCTGTCCACTCTTGAAACGTCACATAGGGTGGAGTGGGCTGCTCCAGGTGGCTGCAGAGCCCAAAGCCCGGACTGCTGCATCTCCTCTGTGCCTGCCCTCGCTGCAGTGGCAGCTTCCCCCCGACTCCCAGGGCAGGGGGGCCCCCAGAGCCCCCGGCCACGCTCCCCCTCTGCTGCCGAGGAGACCTGCGAGTGCCCGGGACAGGAGCATGGCCAGTGCCACCTCTCTGCACAGCTTCAGCAGGACCTCTGCCCTGAGGCCAGGTACTCCATGGTGCCAGAACCAGCCATTTGTGTCCTGGTGTCCTCACAGAGCCACTTGATTGCAGCAGAAAAGTGACGAGTGTTGAGCAACTGGGTGCGAGTCATTGTCCCCTGGAGCTGATCAAAATCCGTGTGTGGTCCTGGGTGGCGTTTGGGTAGGAAAGAAATGAGCTGTGACATCCCAAGGGGAATGCTGTTGCCCTTGCAGAGGGACATTTCCTTTTTCCTGGTGTGGGACCCAGGAGGGCCATGAGTGACTTTATCCTCACCACTGACTCCTGTGCCTATTCCCCACTCCCGTGTGAAGTGGGGTTTTTTTCCTCTTTAAAAGTGTCTGCCACGAGTAATTCTCCACCCATCGCCACCTCACCGTGGCTCTCCCGGTGACACTGGGATGCCACAAATGACGTCATCACCCCACGGGGGGCTATTTTTAAATCAATTTTTATGCAAAGTAACATCATTTGTCAATAGCTATAAAAACGACAAACTTTGCGGTTTCAGTATTTTACGCACCCGCGCACCCTCCCTGTGAGTTTTCAGGCGGCACTTTGGGGTGTAACCTCCCTTTTTTGGGAGCCCATGGCTCCGCACCCCTTCCCACCTCAGCCCGGCGCTCCCGGTGACATTGGGATGCCACGAATGACGTCATCGCCCCCTCGCACTACAACTCCCGGCAGCCACCGCGCGCCACGCCCTTCCTGCCTTTACGTCATCTGTGCGCGCCGCGCGCGGGCCGTGCCGCCGCCATGGTGCAGCTGGGTGAGTGCGGCGGGCTGGGAGCGGCGCGGCCCCGCCGTGCCCCGGCGCTGACCGCCCCGCGCTCTCTCCGCAGGGAGCCGCCTCCTGAGGGCCCCCCGCGGCGGCCACGTCGTCATCCGCTTCGCGCTCGGGGGCTGCACCAACCGGCCCTTCTTCCGCATCGTGGCGGCCAACAGCCGGCGGCCCCGCGACGGGAAGTACCTGGAGCAGCTCGGCTGCCTTGACCCGCTGCCCAACGCGCACGGCGAGAAGGTGGCGGGGCTCAACCTGGAGCGGCTGCGGTACTGGCTGGGCTGCGGCGCGCAGCTCTCCCGGCCCGCCGAGAAGCTCCTGGGTAGGCCTGGGGCGGGCGGCGGGGATGGGCGGCGGGGGGGGGCCGGTGCGCTCCCGCTCTCACCGCGTCTCACCGGGCAGGGCTGGCGGGGTTCCTGCCGCTGCACCCCATGACGGTGACCGCCGCCGAGAGGCTCCGCCGGCGGCGACAGCGAGAGCAGCAGCCCGAGGCTGCCCCTGCGGACGGTTCGGCTGAGCCCGGGACCGGCACCGCGCCCTGACACGGACCGGCCGGGAGGGTCTGGAGCGGCCCGGGACCGCACCGGCCCGCCCTGGACTGCCCGGGGCCGCACCGGGACTGCACCGGCCCGCCCGGGCCCAAGGACTCCTCCTGTCAGTGCATCTGACCCCATTAAAGCGTTACCTCTACACTCTCCATCGTCCATCCGCTGCTTTCTCAAAGTTCACTGTTGCCAAATTCGGTGCATAAAAAGAGGTTTTGCTGCTCTGATGCAGGCGCAGGGCCATTCCAGGAGGCACGTACGACGTTTCCTAGGCGTGGAAACTTTGCCAATTCCACTGTCTCCAGTGCTCTGCCACTGGCCTGCTCCACTTGTCAAGTGTTCTGACTCCTGGCTGTGATTTACTGTGACAGAGCAGTCCAGTGGTCCAGGGGAGGCCTGGCACAGACAAATGCCAATGGAAGTGCAGCTAGCCTTCTGTTTACATTTTCCAGAGAGGTTCTGGGCCCATCTGTTCATTTAAAAGCAAAAAAAATTTCAGTCTCATGTAAAGAGGGACTGGGGAAGTGAGCTACAAGTCCTGCTGTTTAATCACATATTCGACCCTGTACCAAGAGACAAGAAACCCACCAAAGTCTCTCTCCTACTTCAGATGCACCCTAAGCTTTTTGGGTTTCTTTTGGTGCAACTCTTAGATGTATCTACAACTATCAGACAAAGACAAGTTTCCAGTGTTGCTTCTCAGTAAAGCTGGTAGTGGAACCAGCCCAGCAGAGCATGAGTTGACAAAACACTTTAGGGAAAGGGCCTGCCTTGCTCTCACAATACTGAGAAAGAGGGCTTTTATTTCTGCTCCTGGATGAAAGATTAGGTGATTAAAAAGCTGTTCTTGGAAGTGACTGAGGCTATGAAAAGTGGTATGAAAAAAAATTGCCTTTCTATTAGACCTCCCTCTTCTATGCATTTGATATGTTCAGCATCACATTTTCTATAAAATGGCAAGTGCAGCCTGGTGCACTGGTCTGTAGGAAATTCCTTTCTAGCTTACTCCAGATTTCCTTTCCTTGCTCCAAGGGAAAGGTTTGCCTCAGCAGTGTTTCTCTTACCATAATCCAAAGGTACCACCCAGCTTTTCCTTTCTGGAGCTTTCCCATTTGAACACAAGATCTGTCAGTAACGTATCTTTTTAGACAGTTCTGTGGAGCCCTGGCTTTTGGCCCAATTTAAAAATGCAAACAGACAAAAACAAAACAAACCCCACACACCACCTCAACCTTACCTTGTTAGTAAATGAAGCATCCCACAGTCCCCCACAAGGCAGTAAACGAGGTGTTTTCATGCCCTTTCCCCTACTAAGAGCTCTGGGGCTGCTCTGCAGTGCAGGAGGGTGAGGGACTGTTGGCATCACATTAATTTTGCATGACACAGTGGAAACAGGAGGTAAATGAAGGAAGTTCTAAGAGGAGAATCTGGCAGTGCCTCACCTAACTCCACTGTCCATGGAAGTACTGGGTCTGTCTCTTCTTATGGACCAAATTAATGACTTTGCAGATGCATTAATTGTTCCATGTAGGTCAGAAGAGCAGTTTGTGCAGCCAGGCACAGCCTCTGGGGCACTGCAGAGCCAGCCTGCTGAGGAAGCAGTGGGGGTTGTGCACAGATGCACAGTACTCTCTATAAGGACAGGACAGCTCAAGCTCTAAAAAAAAAGAAAAATAAGCATGCTGGGCATATAAAGCATAATTCTCAGCTGCTGTGATGCTGACAGCAGATGGAAGGCTGAGAACAAACCAGTGAGTATTTTTTAGTACCATGCAAAAGGTGAGAGGTGCAGGGCTGGGAGAAAGGGTGTGTCTGGAATTCGGTAGAGAAAACCAGCAGCAGGTAGTTGTGAGCACTGAATGCCATTTACACCTTGGACTGAACCTGCCTTTCAAAAGATTATTTGATATTTTTTTCTGGAGCCAAGAACAGCCCCTGTTGCTAAGGGGGCAGTAGGTAATAATGGAGTGCACAGGGATGTAGGTTCAAGAGCATGTTGCTGTAAATACTTCACAGCAAGAGCTTGGGCAAAAGGAGCAAACATTCTCCTTGGCAGGAAGAAGCATTGTTCTGACTCAGTTGTATTCCATCCCCTCTTCCCCAAAGAGTTGTGTGGGCTAAAAAAAAAAAATAAGCGTAGTAAATCAAAAATAACTGAAAGGAATAGGCATAAAGCAGAAGCAGAGTAGGGTGTCACCAGGCTGGCACACAGCAAAAGCCAGGCTTGAAGAAAGCTCAAACCTCCAGCACATTAATTCTTCACAGCACTGACAGTAATTCTGTTACATTCCTCATGTTTAAGTAGCTCTCACAAGCTTGGTTAGCACTGTACTCACACAACCCCAAATCTTCATTTCTGCTCTGATGCTGTGATTTCCTCTGCTGGCTGTTCCATTGGCTATTGCAACAAGATTTGTTATCCTTTTTTGAGAGAAAGCTATCCCCGGATCCTAGAAAAAGCAAGAACAAAACAAACAAGCTTACACAGAGCTTACATACATGGATGATAATGCACCACCCCCACTGCAGACTGTCCCCAGCCTGCAGGCTGCCACTCTGGGCATTTCTTGCATTTGAATTCATCTCATTAACATTCCTCATTGCCTACTTTCTTCCTGCTCCCCAGACTTCCATGTTCCACACAGGATGAAGCAACCTCCCCTTTGTTTACTGTTATCCCCCTTTGGGTCCTGGACTGTGTTGTTGCCTCACAGATCTGAGAAGAACCTGGCCACCCCTGTGGCTGGGGGCATTAGGCAGCAAGCTGCAATCACCCAAAATTCTCATTATTCCATGCATTTACCATTTCTGCGTGGGATATATGAGGGAGAGTGTTGACAAGGCTTTTAACATTGAAATCTTCTTGTACAGCCTAGAACAGTCTCCTCAGAACCTTCAAACACAGCAAGGATTGCAACAGCAATTAAGGATTCCAGTAAAACACCTCCAGCCTGTCCCAGTGCTGCTGCCTTGCAGCTTTTGCTGCTCCTCTTGCGTGTTGCAGCCTGAAATTTGTCAAGTGACCCTGCTACAGGAGCAGCAGCCTGGGGCACAGGAACAGCAATGGAAAGTTGCTGCAGCCATTTCCCCAGTGAACATCCACAAAAACCTCCCCTGCAGAAAAGCTGGGCTAAATGAATAATTACGAAATAACAACCACAGGTTTGGAAAATGTCTGTTTAGATAAACAGATGCTGGAGATCTGCCTCGGCATTTCAGGCCCTGGTACTCAAAGAATTCTCAAGATGTGCATTGGACTTATGCAATCCACTGGGTGTTGTTATGATAATGGCATCTAAAAGTTTCTCCTCTCTCCTGAGGCTGTTTTCCAGTCTGAGGGAGGGAGAACACACATTAAGAAAGCTACCCTTTTACACAAATCCTTTTTTTAATAAAGTGTATCTCCTATATAGTGCAAAATGCTTAATTACTCATTTGTAGAAAATAAATTGACTAGAGAACTCTTTTAAATACTTCCCAATATGGTTTATAGATACATAGATACATACTACATTTATATTTATAACTTTTATTCTATTTGATTCATGAAAAGACTTATTTTTTCCAACCAAAGAACAGTAGAAGTTCTGAAATCATGAGGCTGTCTTTTTGAGTGACACAGCAGAGGCTGAGTGAGCTGCAGACATGCTGAAATGGTTACAGGTAGCTTAATTACAAACATGGTAAGAAAACCAGGTCTTTTCTCCATCCCTCTCCCCATTTTCCCTGCTTCTGTACAAGTGTAATAAATACATTTACAAACATCCACAAACAATTGCCATGAAGCAACCTTTAATGATACGGACTTCATCAAAATTAACCTTTAGGCATCACTGAGAAACAGCACAGCGTAAAATCACTTTCCTGCCTAAACTCATGCATCTTTTTTTTTTTTTAATCAGTAACTTGCAAATTTAGACAGAATATTCGAAGCCTTTGGATTCCAGAAGGGAAACATCACGTTTCAGCTCACAGTTCACCAGTGACCATATACAGTAATTTCTGTAAAATACAAAATGTCTGACAAGGGAAGAGAATAAGCAAATAAGCAATGCCTCTTTTTGAAGTTATTTCTGAGGATTTGGTGCAACTTCCAACTCTGCATGATGGCAACAGGCTCTGGGTTTTTTTTCCAGACACCACTAGTATTGCTCAAAGCCCCAAATTAACACTCACTGATGCTGACTTAAAAGTCCTGTGTATGTACCACTACAGAAATACATGTGCAAAATAAAGTCCATATCCCATAAAACAGAAAAATGTGGTAAGAGTCTATTGGGCAAAGCATACAGGCATAGAAACAGTTTTATAACTACATAAACATAGTTGATATTATTTACAGATGGAGATGGAGACAAACATTATCATCAAATACATTGCTTTTATGAAATTTTTTGAAGATTTTCACTTGCAAAAAAATGATCTGCAAATCCAGCTAATTGGAAAAGTAAAGTGCTCGCAATCCATTTAGTGCAATAACGCTGGCTACAAAACTTAAGAGGAGAAAAAAAAATTAAGAACTAATACCACATTAGCTAGTGGGACCAAACAACAAATAAATTAAGTTTTGAGTTTAAAAGTTTGAGAAGGAAGAGAAATTAAGATTACAAAGCAGACTAACAAGAAAAGAATAATTCTCCAAAGTCAAGTCTTGATTGTCAGAAATTGGAAGTGTCAAATGTAATTTCTCCTGCTATTTTGTCCCAGCTTTGTCCTGAAAATTCTTGGAGACAGCTGTCCCATGATCAAGGAAATGGCACAGATATTCCTGCAGATATGACACCATGTAAGCCCAAACAAAGAGATGAAAGAAGAATGTACTCATCAGTCTGACAGCTGACAGTCCTTTACCTCTGAGTGCTTGACTTCATAATTTCAGCAGTATTCCTCTGGTTAGGTCAGTACTGAGTAATATGAAACTTGCTTCTAAAATATAATAATTGGGAGCAGATGATAAAAATGAGGGGTTCTTACAAGTTATGTATTATGTATTATGCTTTCAGCACTGGATTACAGTAAGCCACAACAACTAAAGATTACACATATTGTTTCACCTTGGCATCATGGATCAGAATAAACTGAGGTGAACAGTGAAGTACAAACCATTTAAAAGGAGTGACTCTCCAGAGAACACCATTCATTCTTTTGGATCTAGGGACCAAATATAATCTCTACAGGGATGCCATGCACAGCACATGTGAACACCAAAGTGCCCACCAGCCTTGGTAAAACTTGGCTGCCCACCCAAATACAGAGGCAGACTGACAGGGGCTTTAGAAATAGTTTTATTAATGATTTAAAATTAACACCCAGCCTGAACTAGAATTTGTAAAAATTCTCACATGCCACCTTCTGAAATCAGAGTAATTAAGAAATCTCTCAGATAATGAAACCCAAAGCCCTTCTACTGGTTTCACTGAGATGTGGAAGATGCAGCTCTAATTGACAAGCACTTAGTCACTGATCCCCAGACTTCAGAATGCCCCAAGGTAAAATTGTATAAACAAGAATGATGTGATGCAGGCTTCCATACATATGATTTTTCTTGTAAGTTCTTGAGAGTAACCTTCTGCCCGAGGGAGGCTGATGGGAAAAGACCTTTCTCCCCAAAACTGGGCTATGGACAACTGCCAAGTTGGATTATGGACAAATCCTCCTGCTAAGTCATCACAAACCCCCGTAGTCTTAATTAAACTCTAATGAGGAAGGAAATATGCACGTATTGGCAAACATCACCAAGGACCACAGCAAGGACCCTCCAAAATGGGGTGTGGGAGCCAGGCCACAGCACTTTGAGCCCACAGTGGTGTCTGCTGGCAGTCCTGCAGGTGGAGTTCTGTGCACCCAGAACCTCATGGCACTTGACAGAGGACTCACACCACCCAAGCAAAACCAGCTGCTCTCAGCCTTTCCCAAAGTTTTGAAAAGCACCCTCCAGAGCCAGCCCTTCCACAGGCAGGTTGGACCTGCAGCTCCCAAAGGCCTCACAGGAATCACCACTGCCCTCGGCGACCGAGGCCGCCCTGCCTGGCCAGGAGGTGGCACCTTCTGCCCCAAAATCGTCACCATTCCCACGGTGACAGTCCCTGCAGCAGCGCACGCAGCCCAGCAGCAGCTCGCTGCCACTCGAGAGAGCGCGGTTGTCCTGCCCAGGCACCAGACTTTCAGGTCTCCTGCCTCATGCCGGGCCATGCCAGCCATCCCCCGGGATGACAGCACCACGAGGCCGCTGCAGGGAACGGCCCCGCCGCTTCCCGCTGCTGTGGCCCCGGGGGCGCAGACAGCCCTCGGCCACCTCAGGGGAAGGACGAGCCGTGCCAGGCGCCGCTGACTCACCCCTCACCTTCCCACGGGCAGGGGAAAGCTCAGCAAAGCCAGCACAGACCTTTCCTTCCGTTCGCCAAGCCCACTGCCGCCGTCCCGGGGGCGCGCAGCCCGTCCTGTCGCGATAGGGAGGCCAAGGGTGAGGAAATGAGGCGGCAGAGGCTGCGGCAGCTTCTCCCGTTTATTCGTTCCGCGCACGGGGCAGGAGCGGGCGCTGCTCCTCGGCGGGCGGCAGCTCCTCGGCGGGCAGCAGCTCGTAGGTGACGCAGAGGGAGGAGAAGAGGCAGCCCAGGAAGGACACCAGGCTGGAGAAGTACATGGCACTGCTGGCGCTGCCCACGGCCGCCGTCAGCGGCCCCATGGCCAGGGCCACCAGGATCTGCGCCAGGAAGTACTGGCAGCTGAGCAGGGAGATGTCAACGCCCATCCCACGCCGTGTGCCCTCCGCCTGCGAGCCCACGAACTGCGGGGACACAGCCACAGAGTGAGGGGGTGTCCCGGGGGCTCCTGTCCCCTCCCCGGCCCGGGGCTCACCTCTCGGCTCTGGTAGTAGTCGCAGAGCAGGGAGTAGGGCAGCGTGCACAGCGTGGCGAACAGGATGCCGTAGGTAGCGCACAGGGACAGCAGCACGTAGACATTCCTGGAGAGCGTGGCCAGGCCCGTGCCCAGCCCGAAGGCCAAATACGCCACAAAGTACAGCGTCCGTGTGCTGAACCGCTCCTCCAGCTTCTCCAGCACGGCTGCAAGAAAATGGTACAGCTTTCGGGGTGAACTGCAGCCTTCCCCACCGCCCCCGGTCAGTGGGGCTGAGCGGCACGCCTTTGGATGGGCAGACACATCTCAGGGGCAACCACTACAGCTCTGAGGAGTTGGTGGCTTGCACTGAGTGCCAAGGACTTCTTCCAGATCCAGCTGCCATGAAGTAGCATTGCTGCCCTATCTGCACAAGAGGGCATGGAGGGCTGAAGCCTGGCAGTGCCCAGGCAGAGGCATGACACACATGACAAAGTGCAGGGCTGGCACACGACACCTGAGTGCTCTGCCTGGGACACCCAGGGTGGTGCTGCACCAGAATTGTGCCTGTGGTGACTGCATGTACCTCGGCATTCAATGTACATTGAAAATGCCACTTGTGAAAGGAACCACGTCCTAAGAGAGATGTGTTTTCACTTCACCTAATGTCAGTGCAGGCCAAGCTATGTAGCAGAGGTGATAGGGTAAAAAAAGAACACTCTGCCAGGGCACTTGTGCCATGTGGTAGGCTGTGTGCAACATAAACACTGGCCTACTCCTTGCAGAAACACCATTTTTAAGAAATGTATCCTTTCCCGAAGCAGTAGTTAAGACAGCTGTACCAAGTACCTGAATAGAAAGCAGCACTGAAGGCATAGATGCACATTCCCCAGCAGCCCATGGTGACCCCAGTGTTGTACTTCTGATACTCATCTGAGTTGTGGGGTGCTTTTGGATTCCCTTGGAACACTACTTCTCCCATGAAGTCAGTATAGAAGAGCAACATCCCCTCAAATGAAAGCCACCCTGAAAGAAGTGAGAAGTAACCTATTAGGATTTCAGAATACCCGTTTCCCCTTGTAAGCTTACATGGATGTTATCAGCTGTATTACAAATCACACCCTAGGACAGGTTGTGCAACCTGAGTGTTACATAACATCCAGCCACATTTATCTGAGACCGCTGCTCCCTGTGCATAATGCTGCAGTGTTTGTTAAAGACATTCAGGCTTTTAAAGACCAAGATTTACCATTTGAATTCCTAAGTGGAAACCTCAAGGCTGACTAAAGGCCACAAAATACTGGTTTAGCAAGACAGAAAAGTAGATGACAGCAGTCTGAGCTGTCTTCAGGTTCTGACAGGTCACAGTGCTCGGTTTAACAGAGTGGCTCATCCCATAGTAATTTCAGGTTGCTGTTATCCTCCCACGTAGGACTGGAAGGAGTGCTTCTTATGTCATGGCTGCAGCCTCCAGAGTGCCTCTGACACAGTGAAAAACTCTCCTCACAAATTGGCACCAAGGCCATTGATGTAGACAATCCCTTAATTCCTTTCACAGCCAATGAGTATTAATTACCTGGTCCCTTCTGTCCAATTTTGTGTAAACTGGAATGACTGCAAGCCCTTCCTAAACACCAGTCACACATTGGTTAAGAGTAATATAACACTGTGCTGGTTACAGGCACTCCTGCAATGCTACATTCCACACCTCCTCTTGGCCTGTTCTGGGACCCCTGTACATGAGCAGTCAAAGGGAGGAAAGCAAATGCTAGTCTCAGGGGAGTAAGCATGGAAATCCAACTAATCTCATCTTTCTGCTTCGTGTGAGCATTCCCCATAAAATGTGCTGATTTAGGCTGTTGTTGCCTTTCTAGGAACACAGGCTTTACTGCTTTGCTGGGATGTTTTGGGTTGGTTTTTTTTTTCCTTTCTAAGTGTTCTAAGAAGGTACCTCATTGGTATCTATATGGAAGAAATCAAGCTGCCTCTAGTTACCAGCCACTGCAGCAATAGATAAAATACTGAGAAAGGTTCACCCGAGGCAGAGTCCTCCCTGGTGGAGGCAGGAGGGTGCTTTGGCAGTACCTAGGAAGTGGTTGATGCAGAGGTTACGGAGAGCCTTGGGCATGTGGCAGATGGTGGAGCAAAGCAGCTTCACGGACAGGGGCTGCTCCGAGGTGTCGCCCGGTTCGTTCAGCTCGCTCTCGTACTTCACCCCGTTCAGCAGGATGTTAGCGACCTGCACCACAACAACTGCCAGGTCAACAAGCACAATAAGGGCAGCACAGACACCCTGCAAGCAGATGTATGCAATGCTGCACACCTATCTGATCATCTGAAAGTTAAACTCTGCTGCTGGAGTACGTTGACTTGGAGATTAAGAAGTGTATTAGGCTGGAGCAAGTGACAAATGGCTGCACTGCACTGTGGCTTTCAGTCTGCTTGGACCAGTTCTCTTCCCTTCACTAGGGTACTTGGTAACAGCATTCCGATGCAACAGGCACAAGTGGGAATGCATAAATTCCTTTGCATTTATAGGAGCTGTGCCCACTTTCAGGTGAATGTGGGTCCTGAAGTTTTAGAGACACTGAGGAAGAAGAGGATGAGTTTAATTGAAACACATTATAATTGCTTGCTAACCTCGATGCTCTGCCTCAGTGTGCCCACTACATAAAATCCTGGCCCTAACAAAATCTGCTCTCACAAACTGGGTCAAAGTACAGCAACAACAAACAAAACAAACAAAAAAAACCACCACCCCCAAAAAATTAAAATAAAATTAAAAACCCCCAAACCAAACCAAAAAAATAACAGAGGACCATTTACCTCATCCCAGATCATAAAAAAATGGGCCAGCATGCAGAGGTCTCAGACATTCCAAGTTACCACCAACAGTGGGAGGTGAGGTCAGAGTCTTATCCCTCAGTAAGGGAAAGTTCACCTCCCTGATGGAGCCAGATGTAATGACTGCCATAAGGAGAAGCTCATGGGAGAATCCTATCCCTGGCCCTATTTTGCAGGTCTTTCTGTGGAAAGGGAAGATACAGGCTCAATAAAAATGTGACCTTTTCTGCTCTCATGTGGTAGCTCCCTTGGTAGTGAAGCAGGACTAAAAATACTGACCTAACTCTCACAACCGGCCCAGTTGTGAGTGGGACATTCCCATTTCTGCCATCTTAACAAAGGCAGCTGACAGACTGTCAGCCAGAATTCACACTCTTCCCACCACTTTACTGACAGAGTCATATAGCAGGTGTGCTGTTCCCATAATGGTTTTTATGAGGAAGCTGTCACAAGAGTCTTTAATGAATAATTTGTGCACCACACAAATTTAAAACTATATGGAGATATAAATAACACTCACATTTACACGGTCACATCATTGATTTCCTGCTCTTACCTGTTGGCTGAAGGTCACATTTCTTCTTCTGTTATTCTCTGGGCAGTGTCCTGTTACAGCATCTGGAATGGCCAAGGTCTGAGGTCTTTTCAAGATCCCCGATGACCGTGGCTTTATTGCATCCAGTGAGCCCACTCTGAGCACATCACCATCAGCCCCTGATGTTAAGCTGCTCTCCCCTTGCTCCAGAATTCCATTTGCTCCATGGTAAAAGCCATCAGGCACCCGAGGAAAGCTGACACTGACAGGCTGCCTGGACAAACTAGATGGAAGTGTCACGTAACTACTATGCCCGCCTGTAAAACAGTCTATAAGCACACTGTCAATATTTGAGGTCCCAAAGGATGATGCAAACTCATTAATTCCCGTCAAAGAATTGTCTCTGCTGATAAAACTCCCGTATTTTGGCGTGAGTGGGCTCATGGGGGAAACAGGACTCGTAAAGCTTGCGTGTAAGTTAGCTGAGTTATGAGAAGCAGAGTTTTCATTTACACTGTCCTCAAAGAAGAAAGGTGGAGAAGGAGGGAGAGGAAGACTTGGACTTTTCATCACCTTTTTCTTCCTGTTAGAGGACTTTAAGGGTCTCTCTGGAATGCTAACTAGCGTCAGCACAGTAGCAATAGTCAGTACAACTGAGGTGAAGACATAGATGACACGAAGTTGCCCTCCTACAGCTTTTCCAAAACTGGTTTTATCCCAGTGTATTCCTCCAACAACATAACCAAAGCCACCTCCAAGACCTGGTGGAAAAACAGAGCTAAGATTATCTTCCCTATCCAGTCCCACAAGTCAGCAGCAGCACAGCATCACTTGTCTAATGAATCATGAGTAGAATCTGACATTTCTGTTTTACCATTTGACCCCTTTTCACTTCAAATGCACTAACAAACACAGCTGTGCCACAAGGACAGTCTGGATGTACCAACACGGTACAGAAAGAGGAAGAAAGTGCTGTGAAAGTGATGATACAAATAACTAAAAAGTACAATTTTTCTTTGCCAAGAACAAAACACCTTACCTTTAGCTATTTCAGTCCGTAAACAGAAGTGTCCACCAGCCTTGTGACAAGGCTCTGCAATCATTCAGCTAAGACTGTTTTCCTGAAAGTGAAAATCCATTTTCCTCATATGAGGAATGCAGGTCTACCTAAGACAGATCCAATCACTTCAGAAGCGTAGCAAGTTCATTACTCAGCATTGTGTTGCCAGTGCACAAAACTGCCACTGTGTTACTACCGACGAACAGGGAAGTTTTGAGAGCACCTCTCTCTCTCTCTCTCCATTCACATGGTGAAAGTCTTACAACACTCTCCTCTCTTACTCACAAACACATTCAAGAGTGTGGAATAGTCTCCTAGAACAGGGCAGCACAGCAACTGAAGATGACACCAGTGAGGGATCAACAGCACTCAGTATGCACTTTCGTCTCCAACAGAGCAACTACAAGACACATATTCCACACCTGCAGGAAGCCAAACCTCCTCCCTCAAGGGATAATTTTGTTTCCATCGGTCTTACAAAATATGTGAGGGACCTTCAGGTGAACAAGACTGTGTCTTGTTTGAGTCGAGGTAGTTACAAACGCCTTTTGCAATAAGTAGATTTTTAAGGTTTTTTTATGGTTAATTAGTGGTATCTATGTATTTGTTCATTATGCTTATTCTGGAAAAGACCAGTGTTTATACCCTGCTCTTTCACAGCAGGGCTTGTTTACTCAAGGTTTACACCTCCCAGGAAGCACCAGCAAGACATACCTGCTAACAAAGCGTGGATGTTGAGGCCCCTGTCTTGATCCACTGGGCTGCACACATCCATCATGTAGGCATGGCTGGGATTGTCTGCTGAATCTGCACTGAAGTCCATGAGGACAACGCCACAGACCGTGAGGATGATCCCCCATTTGTGGTTATTCTCAGTGTCAGACAAGGCACTCCCTATATCTTTGCCATTCAGCATAAGTGAGAGCCCAAGCAATGCTCCTGGGAACAAAACCAAAACAAAATCAGTCACTGTTTGTAAGCAAGCCTGCAGAGCTCCACACTCCAGCAGCATTATTCTACCACACAGCCTTGCAGCGAGCACTACTGCTTTGTTCATATCAATGCAGCCTGGGAAATTAGTGTGGCTTATAGGATACACATAGTCCTTTTCCACTATTCGAGCTTAAAAAATGTCTGGAGTTTACTTTGGCCAAAAACATCCACATCCTTGACCCTCCAAACATCCTTTCAGACTCTGAGGAGCTTTTATGTGTGGATCTCCAAAGCATCAGCTCAGCTGTCACTCACCATCTTCTTCAGACCACAACACCCAACACCTCAGGAGCATTTTGTTCAGCTTAGTGCCACAAGGGATGTCACAGAAGAGAGATGCACAACGTTTTTAAGTGTTATGCCCATCATTTCTAAAAGACACACCTACTGCTAAAACCAGAATGAAAGGTCTTCTCCTCCCAAATCTTGATGTGCATCTGTCACTCCAGGCTCCCAGCAAAGGCTGTAGCAAAAACCCTAGAAAAAAGGAATCACCAATGAACAGGATTTTCCTACAAGCCTGTCTCACAGAGGAGTTAAAACAGGCATGCCTTAAAAAGGCAGTTAAGGCAGGACACCACAGTGCAGTGACATCCCCAGTCAGCACTGGGGCACACACTGCAAACTGCCTGGAATTGCCCAGGACAGGCCTGAGTAACATCTGGTGCTGCTGCTCACTGCAGGGCACTTCACTCTGCATCAGTAACACAGTTTGACACCAGGTGAACAGTCAGAGTACAAGCTACACGTTCAAAGCACTCTGTTCCTTACAAGCTATTTCATTTATCCCATATTAGATGTGAGATCCCCTGCAGGATTACCCTGGAAAACAGCAGGAAGCAAATATGGAAGTAGGAAAGGTGCCTTTATTAATCTGTGCCAGCCTGTTAGGAGGGGCTGTCTCTTCTTCTGAAGCACATGTTGTGAGTACAAGAACAGGCAGGACAAAGTTTTCCAAGTGGTATCCATAGTAATGGATACACTCCCAGCCCTGCCTCTGTGCTAAGACAAGTAATTCAATGCCCATATCACCAGTGGCCAGTGCTCTTTCATCATTGAACACTTCCTTTGTTTCAGAAAGTTAAACAGGAGAAGGCAATCCCACTCTGCTTTTTTTTTTTCACACACCCTTGAAAACTGTCTCTGTATGCTTTTTTTCACGAGGATATAAATGGATACACCGACCTTCTTATGCTTGTTTTTAAATACAGGAACAGACCAACCAAAGCTTACCCTCACACAAGTTTTAAGAGGTTGAGAAGCTATTAAAAGAACAGATCTTTTGAGCACATTGGTCTTATTTCAGGCAGGGCACAGCAAGAATTAATACTCCTATTTGTTTGTCCAAAAATCTGGTTAGTACTTCTTAACCTCAAGAGAATATACTCAAGAACAGCAAACAAAAAAATAATAATTAAAAAAAAAAACCTGTAGTGGGAAAAATAAGAGGGAAGAAACAGCAACAAGAAAAGTTACCTAATATAGGGCTGATGAACCACACCATCCCATACAGCTGGTCTGGAAGCCCCATCTGGAGCAGCACAGGGGTGACATAGGCTGTCTCCATGGCATAGCTGAATTCAAGCCCAAAGAGAATGCACCCATTGAAGAGGAGCTCCAAGAAGGACCTCTGAGGCTGGAGGTCCCCAAAGTCCACCAGGTCGATGGGACACGGCGTGTTGGGCGGCGGCGGCGGCGAGGGCCGGATGTGTTTCCTCCTTTTCGGGTGTCTCTTGAAGTTGTTGGCCCGGTGGCTGATGTGCCGTGTGGGCAGGCCAGAGTAGCCTGGCACTGGTGACCTCCAGACTTCCTGGGAAGCCACACCTGACAGGAGGGCAGCATCGCTGACAGGGCTGGGTGCAGACGGTGGAATCATCATGGGGACGGGTCTGGAAGACAAAAACAGCTCAGAACAAAGTGGTCGACGTAAGAAAAACCTTGCTTAATTTTTTTTTACTGAAGCTCAAGTCATTTCTCAACGTTTCACATATGAAGTGTGGCCTTTGTGTTAGTTACAACCTCTTCTTTCCACCTCTTGATGGAAGCCATTTGTGTTTTATGGGCACACCTCTGCAGCTTTGTACAAATGAGACACCAGAGATACTGTAGGTATTTGCCTACTGTCACAGGGGATTAAGATGAAATGTTTAAAACAATTAACAGATACAAATATCATACTTCCCACAAGTTCCCAATGGGCCAGCAAAGGGTTTACATTGATGTAGAATTCACTTGAGTTAAACTCACTCAAGCTAAAAAAATAAATAGCAATTTCAGTCCATGTTTACAATAATGCAAAGCTGTGGCCTGGCAGCAAATTCCAGACCCCTGCTGCAACATGAAATCACTTTGGCAAAAAATCCTTTTGCTACTGATCCTACCGCTCCTGCTGCCTGTGCTGATGCCAAGGCTTAATGCAACACCTTTTTCTCAATGACCAAGTTTGGTTTTATTCCTGTTTCCATTCCTGAATTCAGCAGAGATATCTCCACTGCAAGGACGGGGTCTGATCCTTAGGAACTGAATCATGAGAAGAAGATACATACCCCACAAGCCACCCTCAGAACTGCTACTCCTCTTTCAGTGCTTAATGGTACCCAAGTGCTGAATTGGCTTCTTGGATCTTATCAGAATCACTCCTGTAGCCAAAATGTGCACAGTGTGGTTGGTAAAACAGCCAAATGATTTCCAAAATAGCACATCAGATAGATGCCAACAGATCTGCTGCATAAAGGAACCACATGTGACTTCTTGATTCTTTTTGCCAGAAACGAAAACAGCTCATGAGTACAGTGTGACCTTTTCTTTGTGCCTCCTTGCCCACAGACCAAAGCTGCTGCTGCACGAGAACGGCTCCACATCACCCTGTCCCTCTTCAGAAAACCCTCACAACTGCACAACTAGTGAGTAAAACAAGTCTCTTACTTTTTTGATTACAGTTTCCCTGGGGAAAAAGCTCCCAGCTCTTCTGCTCTTTGGCTGTACAGCACTCCCCAAAATCTCATGTTTTCAATCTCATCTCTGCTTCTTCATCTGGCACATTTCATACACTGGTCTCCCTTCCTGTAGCCCTTAGCCTACACAAAGCCACAATTTATTGCACATCGCCAACAATTACCAAAAGCAGAACTCCATAAGCCCATGTTTACCATCACCCAAGCATTGTTAAGTATGGTGGATGATGCCTACACAGACCAATCCCCAGCTCCATGCAGGGACCCAGAGACACTGCACAATACAAAACTGCCAACCACCTCACTGGAGGTTTCAGTTGGAGTAACTTGAGTGGGCCAAGGAGGATAAGGAAGGATGAGAGTGAGAAGACATCTATTGAAATATTGCTAACATTGTATCAAGGGTTTCCTCAAGACTGCTTCTCCTCAGACAAGGTGTATCATGCAAGAGAGAAGAACAGCCAATTTATAATCCCAGCTGCACATCTTGACAACCCTCACCTCACACAGCACCAACAGCAAGCTGCATCTTGCTGGGAAAGCTCATCAGCCACAAAGTCCCATACAAGGACCAGCAGAAAGTGAAGTGTACAGAGACTTCGTGAGGATGTCTGCACTAGTGTTCCCCTTGACACCGTGTCTGCAAATTACTCAAAACTTCTTATGGCCCATGTCTCTCACAAGCAGAGTACTTACTTTGCAGAGTAACTTTATCAGCCTGCAGGACAAAGTAATTTCCTCACAATGAGAATTTGTTAAACATGAGGAGATACCTGAAAGAAGACAGAATGAAAACCCAATCAGATTCATGACAGCTGCTCAACAACCCTTTCACAGAGCCATGACAATGAAGAGGAGCTAACAGCCCCCTTCACTACTATTATCCCTTGCCATTTGCACAGAGGGTGTTATCTCCTTATCTTCATCTATTAGTTTCATTTCAAACTAGATCCTCTTTATCTTTCTGCTCTTTGCTGTGTACTGCAAAGCGATGGCATTCCAAGTCATAAGTGGCAATGTTTTAGTGATATAAGGAAAGAACCCCCATGCATGATTCAAAAATACACGTGGTGACATGAAATTACTTGAAATGAAAGGCTATTATTGACAGCATGTCACTGGTCCAGCAGAAAAATCAGTGTAAAGCTATGAACTGAGTCTCTATCCTTAATCCCCCATTTTCCTCAACTCACTGGTTGTTCACAGGAAGACATCTCAAACCTGCCCTCGGGTAAATAAATCTACGCGGTGACCACAACAGCGGCAAGGCAGGAGACTCCCCCTTAGTGTGGCTGCTAGTGTCAGTAGTTATTTGGGATTTCTGGGACTCGACATCTGTTATACCAACAACTGCACATCACAATCTCAAGGCGATGCTGGCTCTGCCGGCTGCTGTCCGCACAAACGTGTGTGCACAGGCAATGTGTTTGGCAGGCAGGGTCGCCCGATCTCCCCGCTCCTCCCGGGCACCGTTAGGCCGAAAATAAGTCTTTGCTTTCCTGGCAAAATCCTATTCCTATTTTTCTGCGTCGCCTACCGAGGGCTCCAAAACGCCACAGTCATCGGCGCCGCGGGGGGAAGGCCGGCCCTGACCCTGGTGCTGACCCAGCCACCGCCTGCCCCATCCTTTGTGCCGGCCGGGCAGAAGGAGCCGCGCCGGCAGCGCCGCGCCAGCGCCCCGGAGCGGGACCGCCGGCCCCTCACGGCCCCTCACGGCCCCGGGGCTCGAGTCCGCCCCGGCCGCCGGCGCTCAGCGACCCCCGCGCCCCCGG
>VXBN01012186.1:20922-67476 GCA_013397395.1 Sinosuthora webbiana
CGACACCGGCACCGCCTCCCGGAGAGCCCCCGCACCGACACCGGCACCGGCACCGCCTCCCGGAGAGCCCCCGCACCGACACCGGCACCGGCACCGCCTCCCCGAGAGCCCCCGCACCGGCACCGCCCCCGCACCGCGTCCCGGATAGCCCCGCACCGGCATCACCCCCACACCGGCACCGCGTCCCGAATAGCCCCTCACCGGCACCGACACCGCCCCCGCACCGGTACCGGCACCGCCTCCCGGAGAGCCCCCGGGGCCGCGGCGGAGCGCTGTCCCCGTTCCCGGCGGTACCCACCGCTCCGCGGCCTCGGTGCGGCAGCGCTCGCTGCAGCCGCCCCCGCCCCGGACAGCTGCGGCTGCCGAGCCCTCGTTCCCAAATTGGCACCGATGAGGCGGATCGTGATAATAAGATTTTTTAGCGGGTGCAGAGATATTTTTTGATAGGCCTGTAGAGCAGATGCCATAGAACATGCTGCGCTTCTCTGTTTGACAGTCTTCCCCTTCTTAGGCTAAAGAAATTAGGCAATTTTATTTCACAGTGCCCTATTTTGGGCTTGTATTTCAAATTTCCTCGTGGTTTGCAAACGAAGATGCAATTATGTAGTGCAGTCTGCTCTACTTTTTAAATAAAACTTAAAATTCAGAGCCTTAATCCTTCTTAATTTTATCTTCAGAGGTTACCATAACTGCAAGAATCCCTAGTATATACTAGGGATTTAGGTCTTGCAGAATTTATTGTATCAGGAAGATGGCACATAAATCACTAGTCATAGTAGGAGTAAAAGGAATTGTGCCATTTGTCTGTAGAAAACCAGCTGTAATTCATGCGGTAGAGGGTGCAATCACATTTGGAAAAGACGCCAAAGTGCACTGTCTGAGGTAAGTAGGGTTCAGCTAGGGGACAAGCTCACATAAAGCCTGACAAGAAATTGTGAGAAATTGGGATAATCTTGCAGCACACAAGGACAGGCACAAGAGATCACTGTGCATTTTTATCGCCACAGATTTCCTGCCACCTGATCTGTGTTGTTCAACTTTTTTTGCGTCAGTTTGGCCACGAAAATGGTATTTTTCATTAGTGTTTATGTATTAAAACAGCATTGTAAGGGACCTGGGTGCAACACTTAGGGCTATTGACTCATAGCATGACATTCACAGGGCAGAAAGGGGTTTGTCTAAATGAAAAGTGGGGCTGGGTTCCTCACCTATCCTCAAATGTTCTTCCTCAAAAACCACAACCCAAACAGCATGTCTGCAGTCCCAGCAAAACCCTTCCCTTCACTGCTTTCTAAGACAGGGCAAACTGTAAGCACCTTGTTCCTAAAATGACCCTCAGGTATGTCCCTGATTGTGGCAGATTAAGTGAAATTGAGCAAGAAACTTGTCATGCCCTGGCATTGTTGCACTGTTGTTGTCAGCAATTTGATACAGTGCACCTTTTCACCTCCTTCTCCCCTGTCAAAATGCTCATGCAAGATGAACTAAATAGAGATGAGAGAGTGAATCCAATGTATAGATGTCATATTTGAGTAATGGAATAGTCTCAAAAATAGGCTTATTTGCCCCAAACAACGTGTTTCATGGCAGACACCATTGCAGGCTTCTATTGAAGATGGTGCAGGTTCCCCATTTTGACATACATTCTTTCCCAGTCCTCCTGGCAGATTTGAAGCTATTTTGGTACTGGGATGTCCCTCACCTGTCTGTGCTCAGCTTTTCCTTTTGCCTCCCCAGATGTGAAGCTTCGGGGTCTCCACCAACCCAGCCTTGCCACATGCCACTTCTCAGTGCTGATCCACAGGGCTGTGGCCACAACAGGATGCTGTGTCTGCATCCAGCTCTCATCCACAACATCCACAATATTCACTACTCCACTTGCTGCCTATTGAGAGAACAAACTGGTTTTAGAAGCCACATTCATAATGAACCGATTAAAATCACTCCAGTTGCTCTGGAAGAAAACAATCACATTCTCATTCACAACCACAGGCTGACAGCATCCCTTTTTATTTACCTGCCTCCAGTGTCACAGCCACTGGAAAGATCCTTCATGCTCTGAGCAGAGAAGGTGAAAAACAAAAAGAAAAAAATAAAATAAGAAGATTTGAAGCCCTAAGGATGAAGGACAGGAACAGAAGCAGGTCCAGTCAGGTGGCACAGCTGGTAAGAGAACATGAGCAGGCAGGTCTGCTGCCAGAACGATCAGACAGGTGGGGCAGGAGACGGCAGTGCTGGGAGGAACCATTGCCATCAGAAATAGTTGTAGGAACACCAGCTACTTCTCACCCAGCTTCTGGTGCTCAGGGACAGCTACATGTGCTGGGACTGTGCCTGTCACACACCCTCAGTTGTTAACTGCCTGCTTGGATAAACACCCAGGCTTTGCCACCCCTGCAGTGACCACAACTGAGAACACAGCACAACCACCCCTGCTCCCACCGGCCTCAGTCCCACCACCACCCGTGTGCCAGAGCTCTGCAAACACTGGGAAAATGAAAACCATACTTAAGAGTCCCATTCCTTGTCACCAAGGATGACTTTTTGTTCCACCTGGGCATGGAGAGTGCGTTATATCATTAATGCTGGCAGGCAGTCGTGGCCATTTTATACAATGATTTTTCCTTGTAAACGTATTTGAGACATTAAACTCATGTTTATTCCATGGTCGATTAAATAAAATTGTCTGCTCAAAACTTAGACAGATTAACTCTTACACCATTTAGCACAGTTTGTCCACTTGGGGACAGTGGGACAAGTAACTCTAGTCCTTCCCAGGGTAACAACAAGGGAGAGAACAAAAGCCATTCCTGCTGTGCATTCATTTATTAGCATCCTTTGGGCTTTAGACAAAACAGAAACCACAAATCTCCTCTCCTCTGTGAGCTTGCACATAAATTGCTGTTGAAGTGTAAAGTTACTCTTTTACTTTGTACTAGTTCAACCCAACAGTGTTCAAAAGAGCAGGGTTGGGTGGTGAATACCTACTGCTATGAATCTGCCCTGTTCCCTCCTGACTTCTCTGGGTGCAAGATGCATTCACTAAACACTTTTGTTAAGTCCTTCCACAAAGCAGCTTCTGACAGCATATTCATCTCTGCTCATTTTCAGCGTGATGTCAGGCTCGCTGTTTCATTTGCCAGCAGGCCTCATTATTTGTTTTGCCCAGATCAGGCCATTCCTCCGTTTCTTGGAAACCTCTTTTACTATCCCCATAATCCTTTCCTCTGAAGCAGACATTAGCTCCAGTCGAGTGATATTCTGTGCAAGACACCAACAGAGAGTATGTTGTTCTCCCTGTTGAAGAACAGGGTTTCAGTTCTGTGGTGTTGGGTGTTTCCTTTTCTCCTTTTGCCTTTAAATTAATTTAAAACATCTTTCAGTTTGGTTCAGTGGATCCACAGTGTTGTTCTGTGATTCATCTGGAACTGGCAGCTTCTTTTCCAAACATGACTTGATGTTTTGAGGGGGAGAGATACAAAGTCTATAGCAAACAGACTTGCCATGGAAGCTGTTTGGTGCTTGAGGCTGCTGCTTCAGAGCACCCAAAGGCCACATGAATACTGAAGCAAAGCATTAAAACTTATTTAAAATTAGTTCAGCTAATGACAAAAATTGCTAGAGTTAGAATCATGGAATATCTCAAGCAGGAACTGACCCATAATGATGATCAAGTCCAACTTCCTGCTCATCACAGGTCCACTTAAAACTAAACCTTATAACAAGACATTCCTTGAGCTCTGACAGGCTTGATGCCATGATGACTTTCCTGGGGAGCCTGTTCTGGTGACTGACCACCCTCTCAGCAAAGAACCTTCTCCTAATGTCCAATCTGAGCTTCCCCTGGCTCAGCTTCATTCCATGACCTCGTGTCCTATTGTTGGTTACCACTGGAGTTACACAGACGAATACAGGTGTTCATCACACAGGCTGGCATGTCCTCCAATTCCCAATTGTACCTGCTCCTTCCACAGCCCACTTTTCCAGATCATTCCTAGACCCAGTCCTGGCTTGCCTTCTTCCCTCGAACTCTCCCTGTACATCTATTCCAGGCAGATGAGAGCTTTTGTTAAATCCAAATGAAACTCTGCTTTCCACAATATTTATGCTGTACCAGTTAAAAAACAAAATTTATATTCTGTAAATGCCCAGTCATGCCAATAAGGTCTATAGCCCATAGTATTGAACACAGTGCAAACACCGAGTAGGGCAGAAAAATAGAAGCAAGTTCAAACAAGGTGAGGAGCATCTCAATTATATGTTCTTAATGCTTATATGGTAAGATGAGCTTACCACGTAAATTACACCGCCCCAGCATCCCTTACCTGCCAACTGAGTAGGCGTAAAGAAGTTGGTGGGCAGTTAATACAATGTAAGAACATAAAGAAACCTTGTATGTGCCAGTCTGCACACCACCTCCATATCTGCCCCTCAGCACATTGTCATATGACTTTAATAGCCCCAGATAAATCAGTTCCTGAACCAAACTCCTACACTGGCTGTATTAATGGATGCAATTAAGCATTTAAACAGACACTCAAATTTTTACTTTGAAAAAGGAAAAACACAACCAAAAAGCCCATACCTAAGGCACCGCCAAAAATAAGAAACCAGCATTTTACTGCAGAATGAAAAGCAATGCTAACAGCACTGATCTATTAGCATTAAAACTGAGTTGTCGATTCATTGAGAAAATAAATTCAACACAGAGAATTACTATAGAATATATGAACAT
This sequence comes from Sinosuthora webbiana, assembly GCA_013397395.1. NCBI lineage: Eukaryota > Metazoa > Chordata > Aves > Passeriformes > Sylviidae > Sinosuthora > Sinosuthora webbiana. Next base: position 25,658 of record VXBN01012186.1, read on the forward strand.
CCATCTTTAATATTCAGGAAAATTTCATCAATGCCACACTTCACCTAAACCATTCAAGTGTTGTGCAGTGACAGCTGAACAGTTCTTCTTCCAGTGGTTTGTACTTGATTTGACTCACGTTTCAGCTCAGACATTTCCACAACAGCAGCACATAATATATATTCACTCCTTTGCTGCCCGGAGCTTTCTGCAGACTGCTCAACAAACACTTCTATTTACTTCTGCAGAACAAACTAATGCTGCCCTCAGAAAATTATGAGGACGTTTATCGAGCTCCTGCCCTCACCAACCATCCCTTCAATGGCTGGTGTCTCACCGACAGTGAAAACCCAACACGGTTCAGGGGATTAGTCACTAGAGGGCACTTAGAGAATCCAGAAGACTGACAATGTGCTTGGGACCAGAAGGCCACGACAGGACAGTTTAAAGAGTCCAAACGATGAGATTTGCATTTACTTCCTAAGCAAACTCCTGCCACCGATATTTTAAGATACAAAACCAGGAAAATATATTTGATTATGACCTTTATCGTATTTTGGCTTTCCACCAACTGAATGAAAGAAGTCTGGGGAAAAACTCTCCTCCGAGGTAACACACAGAATAAACTACCTTGGCCATGCACTTCCAGACAAATGTTGAACAAAAGTGTTAATTGCTGGCATGTAAGATACGAATCATGTGAGGCTGTTTCTGCTGGGTGCAGCTTCAGGGAAAGAGGTGCAGGAGCACACAAACCAGCGTGGCAAACTCACTGAAATACAGCATTTCATTTCACTGCAGTGCCTCAAATTGACTATGCATTTCACAAGAGACAAGGATGTGATTATGCCCCAGAGGCCCTGCAGATTTTATTCTGTATGTGACAAACCACTGAAAGGTGACAAGTGCGATGTCAGGAAAGCAGGAGCAAGAATCCTGGGCGGTGGAACTTGCAGTCACCCAGAGCAGGCACAGGCTGTATATATTTGAGCTCTAAACTTAATTCTCATTTAAAGACAAAGCATAAGTAAAGACTACTCCCATCCCTGCTGTGTTACCTGGACAGCTCAATTCTTTGCTTCTTGTATTAATTGTAAGCTGCAGCTTTCAGCCCAGTACATCCTGTCTTTTGTAAGATTAAAATTTTCTTGGCTACCAAGAGTCTTCTTTCTGTACACCTGCGATCTTTTGCTGGAGAAAAAAAAGCAGAATTCGTGATCAGTGAGTTCTGCAAAACCTCAGATCATTGCTTTTGTGCAGGCCAAGTGCAGGGCAGCACTTGGAACTGTTGGGCCACTGCTGTACCAAGGGCTGACAGGAAGAAGTGGTGAGGTGAGCACAGGTCACAGCACCTGGCCATGAGCGAGGGTGGTGAACAGTGACCCTGACAGGTCTGTCACACACTGTCAAAGCATTGCTGCGCTGGGCTGTGTTCTCTAGCAGGGGTTTGGGCTGGCTTAGTGCCCAGACAGAGATGGGGCACTCAGAGCTCCCAAAAAAAAAAGCAGAATGGCACTGAGTGGCACTTGGTGGACACTGCAGGAAGACGGAAGGTGTGCCTGCTTCTTGCTAAGCATTCATTAAAACTCTGATTTATAAATTGGCTCTTGTACCTTGTCTAAATTGACTTTGGAAGCCTAGGGGAAATACTGCCCCACTTCCCTGTGTTTGCCACAGGGGAAATGAGAAACCACTGGGTCCCTGGGGCTAATTACTTTCTTCAAAACCCAGCATTGCTCTGTTTCTGACTCAGCGCAGCATTCAATTTTCTGCTGAGATTGTATCTATATCGCATTACAGGATGAGTTGCAATAGCACCTGATGTTAATTGCAGTGCACAGACTGCTCCCTTCTCTCCTTTACACCAGTTATCAAGAAAAACCGGCAAGTCCACTTCTGCTGGTTTTAATTGAGCCTCTTCCACCCATACAGAGTGCCTGTCAGACAGGAGAGGCAGGGGCTGTCATCCTCTTTCTGCCTGAAAATATCTAACAACAAGGTTGAGACTAGCTGGATGTCTACATGTAGATGTCTACATTCCATCCCAAACAATCAGGTACTTCATGGAGACAGAGATGTTGGGATGCACGACAGCCACTCAGGGTAAACAGATACAGACAGCTACCAAAGTATTCCTGGATTGCCCCAATGCCTTCCTTGCCTCTTGCATCCACTGAAAGCAGAGGAAAGGACAGAGATGAAGCAACAGAAAAAGGAGATCCCTAGGCTGCTCTTGAAGCTTGTCAGTCTCTTTCAGGGCCTATACCTGCCTAAAACACCAAAGCAACCCTCAACACACACCAAAATCCAAACCACAGAAACAAGCAGGGGCATTGCGACTGGACAAGAGTATATGGCTCAGCAAGTTGTCCTGTGGGAATGAAATCTGAGAAGATTTGTTGGGTCTTGAGTAAAATTTACCTTTTCCTGGAGCACAGTGAAAGAGATGAGGGGTTTTAACATCATTATTTTGTTTCCCTCCTAAATGTCCACCTCTCACAGTGGCATTCTAGCACTCACCATGTATCATATAAATGTTTGTTTCTGACAAGTTATTTGCTAGCCTGTCATTTTCCAGCCTATCATTTCCCACTCCCTTTCTCCCAGCACCAACCAGGATTTCTGTCTCCCAGCACCAACCAGGATTTCTGTCATTTTCAAGTGTTAACCAACATTGGCAGCTGCCACTTTTTTGGCATCATATGTACATAGAAGAATGACAGGGACTTGTAACATGTGCCACACTTTCAGTGCACATCGAATGAGCAGCATTAGAAGAAAATTAATTAATTGGTCTCCTGGAAAGCAATGCCTCTGGGACTAGCACTGGGGGCTTTGGATATTTTTGAGTGAGATCCTTCAAGCCCAGCCTCCCACTGAAACAACAGGAGGGCAGCCATGGTAGATCAGACAGCAGTGCTGTTTTCAACAGTAGACAAGTCTGCCTTTACTTCTACTGGTGTAAATAACCTCTTCACCTGGCCATGCAATTTGTTGAGTGTTTTCAGGTGAGTCCAAGTGCTGTAAGCATCTCCTCTCTCCTGATTTCTTACCCTTTAGTTAAAGGCCCTTTCCCTGTTTGGCAGCCCATTGTTTTCTACTCTTTTCCCCACCAGCAGTACCAAAATTGTTCTGACTGGAGTCCAACTTGCAACATAATGTTTCCAACCTGGAGTTGCTCTGGGATTTGCCTTCACTCTCTTAGGACAGAGGAGGTTAAAAAAAAAAAAAAGAAAAAAAGGGAACAGAACATTCGAACATTCTGTCAAATAAACATTTGCTAATGCTCTTGAGCAAGAGAAATTGAACAGGTAGCAAACAGATTAACTATCTGCTACAGCAAATAAACAGCAGCAAAGGTGCCCTGGACACTCTTTGGATGGTATTTCTGCATTGAGCCTGATACTCTGATATATTAGTTGATCTCTCCAACAAGAGCCATGATCTCTATATACAAAATTGGAGGTCAGACCTCAAAATAATCTCAATAATCTCCTGCCTGGTATAATAAAAACAGGCTTGCTGTTCCTTGGACACTCTAACTTTTCCCTTCATGGATACTTACAGCTGCAACACAACCAACTGGAAAGAAAGGGTGTATTATGTGTTTGTTATCTCAGCCACTGCTACAAACTCCTGATGGGAGACTGCACAGAAAGGACGAGTTGGGAAGGGAGGCTGTATTATACAGGCTGTCCACAATCACAGTGTCTCCTCAAAAACCCCAACTGCCACCTTCTTCTGTGGTCAGCTGACAGAAGTCATGGGTGTCACCTCCTCTAAAGCTTAAGTCAGAACAGCTGCTTCTCCCTTTGCTTTGCACAGAGTGCACAGGGTAGCAGCAGACACATTACATAAGAGTAAGTCAGAAACTGAAAGGAGCCAGATTGCTAAACCCTTCTATGAGGATGAGATTTTTTTTTTTTTTTATTTCCATCACCTGATAATTTAATTGCTCAATTAACTCTGCCTGAATGCCTTGGCTGTGGAAGACAAATGTTCCCTTGCAGGTCACGGAAAACCAGACAGGAGGCAAGTAAGCAATGAAAAGGTAAATGATTCCTCTACAGCAAACCAAGTGCATCATCCAATTGTATTTTCTCTCCTGCTCTGCTCCTTGCTCCTCATGTTTTTAGGGACAGAACAGGCACCAGACAAATAAAAGACCATAAAACTCTGGTAAAGCCAGTATCATAGGTCTCACCAACATGGTTTAAATCCAAAGCTTTCTTAGCCAATTCAAACCTAGCTTGGACATTTCTTTTTGCATTGATGAAACTCCATAATATGCCTAATTTAGGGGGCAGGGTAATCTCCTCCTTGAGGAGGACTTTGAAACATCTGTTGCATCACTGAACATTATACTCTTGTTTTTCTTTACCCAAGAAGCCAGTGGAAATGATGCCACTAAAGTGGCACTCACTGACCATCCTGGGGCAGAGTGGGACTGACTGAGGGCCTGGGGATGTAACTATTGTCCATCAGCAGACCATATCTCAGAGGCCTTCAGTTCCAATGAACATGCCTGTAACCATTACTGCAGCAAACTACACGTAATTTAATCATTCCTTCTTTCATTAATAGAGCAGTCAAGTTCATAAACCTGTGTCTCTGCTGTTCATGTCAAAACCTGAGTGCTCCTGCACAATTTAGGAAATCATGTTAGATTATTTATTTATATTTCTCATTTATAAGGTAGTGGGGGGGAAATTCTATTAAAAATAATTTAAAATTGCTTAGGGATATAGGAGAGTCCGTATCTCTAGAGACTTTTACGATTGTCTGCCAGGATGCTTGAGAGCATGTTAATGTTATTAGATCCTGCCTTGGGCCAAGGAGATAACACAGAGGAACCCTGTGACCTTGCAGGATCTTTCCTTGCTATTCCCGGAACCATTGAATGGCAATGGCCTGGAAAAGCAGCAAAGTAAAACTTAGTAAAAGAGACACTTCTGGTCTATGTTCTTTGGAAGAAAAAAAAAGAAAAAAGAAAGGCAAAGAGGCTGGAAAAGTCTACATCTAACGAAGTAATGAAAGAGAGAAGAGTTTACAATTGAAATCAGTGAGTACTAAAGGGAATAACATCCTCTGCTACATGATCCCTACTTAAGGTCTTCTCATGAATGTCATCATTAAATCCCTACCCATATTATAATTTTAAACAGCTCCTTCAACCTCCATTTGTGAACTTCCCCCCTGGTAGTGCTCCTTTCTGTCCTCATGAGAGCTCACATTAAGTCATTCCACAATGAGCCTTTCCTAAATTCCTCCCTGAAGCCACCTCTAAAACATGTAGGGGTGAAACAGAATTTACTTGGCAGATTACTGACCCCCCTTTTGCTCATATTTAGGATGCAGTGTCTCCTGAATTCTTGGTCATTAGAAATCATCAGCCTGTTGATTCTACAAGTACTCACCATGCTAGAAAATCCTGTTTCTGCCTCATGCCATGCAAAGCCTGACTAGATGTTACTTTGACCTGAAAAACAAGAAACTAAGTCGGTTTGTAGCCAAACCTCGAGCTGCTGACTCTATCTGTGTCAGGAAAAGGTGCATCTTTAGCAATGACAAATTATATTTAGAACATGTGTCTTTTCTTAGACAGATCCTTTAAATCAGAGCAGTTCAAAAGAGGTGAATTTAATTAGAAAACGTTTTTCCCAAATGTCATAATGACAATCTCGGAAATTCAAGATTAATGAAAGCCAGAAAGAAGCTGAAAATAGCAGCAACTACACGTAACCAGCTTGGGAAACACGTAACAGAAGTAAGAGGCAACGAGGAACTGGAAAAGAAACCCAAACCAAAACAACCTTTCAGCAGACAGTCAGAATTGTACATTAGAATAAAAACAAATGCATCGATCTATGAAAACGTCTGCGATAATCAGATTGTCCATTATGACATTCATAGGGTAAAACCTCCCAACAGTAAAACAGAAAAGGTAGGTATTTCTCATAGTTATTCCTTTTTTGGAATGCAAGATATGGTGCATATCATATATCATATCATAGCCTAAAACAAGCTCAGAGTGACATTTAAAAAGTAGTACTCAAAGTGGGATATTATTGAGTCAGCATCCTGGAGCCCCACGAGGTGCCTGAAGATCTCATTGCCAATGCTCATTTTCTGCAAGTCATGGAAAAATAAGGAAGCTTCATAGGTCAGAGAGAAAAACTAATCTTTAGTAGTACAAACAGGACAGTCCAGGACTAAGACCTCTCTCTAGTATTTGGAGACGATGGCCAAGAGATAGCAAAAAATAACTCCAAGTCTGCACCATGGAAAATTTATTAAAAAACAGGAAGAAGTTTTAAGTGTCATTAAGAAATGTAGAGGCTTTGCAAGGAGAGATAAAAAGACCAAAAAAAAAATTACTTATGGCCTCCGACTAGAACTACTCCGCTAGTAAACAAAATATTGTGACATCAGTAGAGACAGAACTCCAAGTAAAAGCAATTTTACTTTCAAAACGTTTGGATTAAGGAAATGCAATTGTAGCTTAATTTGTTTGGGATACCATCAGAAAGCTGCCTTTAAGATGATAAATTTGCCTTTTTACTCCACCTAACTTATGGAAAAATCTGCAGAGCATTTCAGTATGAAGATAGAACATTCTGCAAGAACTTGATGATTGTTACTTTACATATGAAAAGTGTTCCTATTCCATTCTTTGAGATTTTATCATGCAAATCATGCAGAAATGGGTGACTGAACCTTCCAAAAGACTTAACGTAATTTTTACTCTGTTTGCTTAAGCAAATACTCTGATACCTGTCACCAGTTCAAATTTAATCTTGTCCCAAGGCTAGAAAACAGGTCACAGTAAGTTATGTTTGCCTTTTTGTTGTGAAACTTCAATGCATTTTCATATCAAAGACCCATGAAATAATTTCTAGGCCAGCTGATTTCACTGGTACCTCTTGACTGCTACAGGATTCTAAAATATTTGCCTTTTTTTGAAGAATGCAAGCACTGAAAGATAATTTGGTCCTTTAATTGTTACATTACCTAGGGACAATTTCTCTAAATGAGCCTGAAAGCACTGCCAAGTTTTAATTTCACTATTACATGCAAACCTGAACCAGAGCTTCACAGAAAGCCCCACAGTCCTAATGGTTGAGATCCACAAGCACTGTAGGTTTTATTTTGCAGTTGGAAGCTCATCAGCTCTCAAGCACATTTCCACGTTTCAAAAGCAGTTGCGCAGCCCCAGCACAAATGAATGAGGTGGAAAGCCACGGGAAACCAGAGCACTACCGATTACCTGCAACTGAATACTGTTCCTCAGAGAGACAATCACAGAAGCCATTGGAAAAGACCTCTGAGATCATCAAGGCCATGATCCAACACCGCCTTGTCACCCAGACACCGAGTGCCATGTCCAGTCTCTCCTCCAGGGACGGTGACTCCACCGCCTCCCTGGGCAGCTCATTCCCACACCTGACCACCCTTTGTGGAGAATTTCCTCCTAATGTCCAGCCTAAACCTCCCCTGGTGCAGCTTAAGGCTGTGTCCTCTCGTTCTGTGGCTGTTCCCTGGGAGCAGAGCCTGATCCCCCCTGGCTGCACCCTCCTGTCCGGGAGCTGTGGAGAGCGACGGGGTCTCTCCTGAGCCTCCTCTTCTCCAGGATAAACAACCCCAGCTCCCTCAGCCGCTCCTCACAGGACTTGTGTCCCAGACCCCTCACCAGCCTCGTTGCCTTCCTTCTCTGGGCACGCTCCAGCCCCTCAATGGCAGCCCGGAGCTGACACGGCCTCAGCCGTGCCGAGCGCAGGACACTTCCCCGCTCCTGCCGGCCGCACTGTTCCTGACCCCAGAGGCTGGTGCAGGGCAGGCGGCCGCTTTTGGAGCCCGTGCCGGCCGTGAGCTCTCACTGCGGGCCGCAGCGGCCACGGCTGCCCTGCTGGGGCCCGGGCTGCCTCGGGCGGGGCAGCGCTGCCGGCCCGGCGCTCCCGGTTCCGCCGCTTGGTGAGTCAGGCTCGCCCGGCCCGCTCCCGGCCGGCTCCCCGGGCACCCCCCGGAGCCCCGGGACGTGCTGCTCCACAGACCTCTCCTGCCTTTTAATGCACCCTCCTGCCCGGAGCGCCTCGGGAAAGCCTCCCTTTCAGCATTAACTGCGGGGAATTAGCGAACAAACCAGAGCGAGGAAACGCTTTAACAGTATCCTCTGCTCTGGGTCCGGAAGAGCGGAGCGCATCTGCTGACTAACAGCGGGGATGGGGTGGGAAGGCAGCTGGCTCCTCTGCGAGGGAGGAGACAGCTCCTCAGTGATGCTCTGGGCAGTACAGGAAAAGCTGTCATCTTCAACAGCAGCGCCTTGCCTGCCAGGGATCTAACACCCACTGCTTCCACAGCTCCTTTCCCCCCTGGCTAAAGTGCATGTTTAATAGAGTGAGCCTGGAACACTAAAGGGGAATTAAACTGCAGCTACAGCTCTCCATTTGGCTAAAAGTGTTAAGTACCAATGGAAAAAATTACAGTATTTGTATAACCGTGGGAAGGATGACCCCAAATATATAAAGCCATTTGTAACAGAGTAACCTTCTGTGAAAAGTGAATGAGAATGGGCCTGGTGTGCCCTTTCCCGAGATCCACACACTGTCCAGAGAGCAGAATGCAGTTTTTGTAGAAGACCACCAGGATTCACACCCGTTCACAGGTTCACTGGCATCTCAGCCCTCTGCTAGCAGAGGAGAGTAGAAGTGCAGCCTCCCAGGAAAAGGCACGAATGTGGACAGGGCGGGAGACAGCCACTCCAGCACTGTTTGAATTTCCTGAAGAAACTTCTGGAGAGTGAAGGGGTTCCTCCTGGGGAGAGGGGGCACAGGGGTATCTGTTTCTACTTCTTATAAACAGATTTCTTTTATTCTTCAGGAAAATACAGCAAGTAAAATACTTACACGATGAAGATTCCTGGATCTGTCCAGGTTCTGGGGTCAAAGACATGCAAACACTAAGGAGCAGAACCTCCCAGTGCTATCAACAACTGCAAAAAAAAAAGTTAATTTTGTTTCAATTATCTTCTGTAAGGGCAGACATGACCAGCCAAGACTACTCCATCTTATCTACGTGCTTATGATCAAATTTTTTTTTGTCAGCTGCTATTCAAGTGCTCCACAAGCCTTCAAACACCATACACCCTTCACCTCATGCCTCAATTACATGCATCCTCACCACAAAACAGAGTGACTCAAGGTCTGCCCACACAGATCGTGGCCTAGACAGCTGCTGATCAGGATGTGGAGGATTCAGCCACATCCTGAACATGGAAGAGGCCACAAAGTAGGACAGACAGGATGGCACTGACAGGCATGTGAGTCAGAACACAAGGGAGGAATGAAGATAGTGTTGGCAGCATGATGAGCCTGGAGGCAACAGGGAGCCTCATTTCTAGACACAGAATTGTGAATCAAGATAAAACCCCTCTGCAGCAGATGCTGCAACACTCTCTCAGGACACGTTCTTGAGCGCAGAGTCTCACTGAGACGTGTTTATACCCCTGCCAGGACCTGTGTGAACAGCTCTTTAAGACAGGAGAGAAGGCTTCGGAGAATCTTTTGTGATTATTAGTTATGTTAGAACAGACTGGACCTTTGTCTCTCTGTTAACTTTTTGAGTCAACTCCATGGGTCACCAGCCAGAAAACCCAACATGAAATGCAGTCTGGTGTTTTGTTAATAATATACTCTGTGTTTGTTCATGTTCTTTAATCACATGGTTTTTGCTCTGTGGAACATCCTGTCTCTCTGGCCTAAGCCAGTTCAGAAGTAAAGATGCTTTGGACTGCATCCAGACAACACATACATTTTTGTCTTACTCTGGAAACCCTGTGTCAATTAAAAACCATTCAGCAGAGTTTGTATTACTGTGTTTGCCTGAAGAATAAAAGGAACATGTTTATGAGACAGAAACAGACAGCCCTGTGCCCTCCCCCCTCCAAGAGGAAACCCGCCACTCTCCAAAACCAAAAGGCTAACATAAATAAATTTATTAAAACTAACTGCTTATAACAAGTTATTCATCCATTGCTACTGCTATGTTTCTAATATATCAGCAAATGTGGTAACTGCTTATTTTTCTGTATTTCCATACTAAGGTCACGGCATTAATATTTCATAATAAAGTGCTTGGCTTGTCTGGTTTTGTGCAGAAGGTTTTGGGCATTTGGGCATGTTGAATTAATCTCTAAAACTTGCATTGTGTTTCTACTTCCAAGTATTAGTTAAACCACCAAATATGGCTCCGAATCACTGCCACTGTTGGGAGAAGAACATACTATACATAAACTTACCACTAAACTTCTAACACCTCAGATCTCTGGATAACTGACAGAACCTCTGGGTTCTACCTGTGCTGCCTCCTGAACTCTGCAAACTGGGCAATATGCACAATAACCACTGGAGAATTGTCCCAGTGCAGCAAATCCTCCTTCAAGCCCCATCTGACTCATGCCCTCACAAGTTGGATAGCAGGTTTTTATTCTGCCACGTTGATTTCCACCATGTCACTCAGAGTTTACAGAGCACCTCGGTGCTTCACCTTCTGCCCTATTTGTAATATCCAATGGATAAACTACTGAAACTGTGTCAGCACACTCAGGGGGACGGGATCCACCAAAGACACAATCAAACCAACCAGCACAACAAAAAAAAAATAAGCCCCTCACGATTTCCAAAAATACAAATAAACTGTGTAACTCAAAAGCTCCGCTAATGTGGAGTTATATTTTAAAATAGGAGCAATAAATGTACTGCAGAGATGCCATTTCAAACCAAGTGCACAAATTAGTTGTAGCAAAGAAATACTGTAACATAAAGGAACCAGAACTGACCATCAGGAATCTGCAATAAATGTTTACATGGACATTTTAGTCTGAAGAGACCTATTCTGAATCTAAGGAGATAAATTAACCAAGAATTAGCAAAATCACTGCAAACCAACTTATCCATTCCAAGAACGTTTAGCCATGTTCCCCACAGAGTGTTTGATTCCTGCCTTACAGGCAATATTCACGTTAGTCTTCACTGTGGAACGGGTACAAGTGTGTCCTTTATTAACTCTCATGTTGGGTATTAGCCATAAAATGGCAAAGCTACTTATTGCTAGAGATCCACTATTAAATGGGATTTGTGGGTTTAATCTTTCATCATAAAATAGATTAAATCTGCAACTTCAGAGAAGTATGGGCGTAGAATGCTAGTAAGAGACTACTTGTCCTACACAAAAATAATCAAATATTTGATTACCGGGTTTCTGTGCAACGATTTTTGTTTTTCTGGTGGGAGACAATATTTCTTATACATATTTTTAAAAGCTAATGCTAATTAACACACGCTGCATATCCAGTAAGAATGCTGGTCAAATGCTGGGGCAATAACAAGAAGGGATCTGCTCACAGGAATTAAACAGAACTGTTACATCTTAATTATTAGGTAAATATTAGGACATACAGAAATGGTAAATAGGTGATCTGGTAAGTCAGGACTTTTTATTCAAAGGAATATTATTCGTTGAGGGAAAAAAAATTACTTCACACACCCTGAGTTCTCATTTCTAGTAAAAATCTTCTCCTGTTAACAAGAGAAAAACATAACTAACATACCTTTCTTCTCTCCTTTGCTGTCCTGTAATTTCATTTCATGAAAATTCAGGTAGCATGGACATGTACGTACACCTTTGGAGAGTAAAAAAACAGTATAAAGCCCACTCCCAAAACTCAGAGTTTCCCTCAAAGTAACAATTATGGACCTGGCAGTCTATAACTGGTTTTGAGTCTTGTTCAATCCAGTGAGACAGATACTGTCCATCCTGAGCCTGTGTGACTGCAGCTGCCGTGAAAATTTCATGACAGTAAAACCAACTGAAGAAATAACAGCTCAATACTCTTGTCCATAAGGCATTTTTTTTTTTTAAGGCTTGCACAAACCTCCTGTAGCGTGTTTAAATTGCTATTCTTTTTTACAACTGCAGGAGACAGAACAAAGAAATGGCTTTGTTCAGAGTTCCACAAAAAGCAGAGCAGAGCTCCTCAGGGCAGCAGAGAGCAGATGTTTCTGGCGAGAAGCTGGATGTACACACAGATGGCTGAAGACTGGGAAAAAGGCAGGAGTAAAAAATTAACCTGAATTTTCTGGGTTTGTACATACCTCCTGTCCCCTCCAGGAGAAGAGGTGAAGGAGAGGACAGGCCCTCTGCCATTTCCTTCCCACCTCTGCACACTCCTGTGACCCAAATCCCCCTCCCCTGCAGCAACTCTGTGCAAGGTTCTTGTGCAGGTAAGACCTTTGTCTGCCTCTTGTCCTGCCCCAGTGTTTTGAGATTCCAAAAGGCTTCTGCACCTTCACTTGAAAAGCCAAACACACGTCAAACCTCTACAGAGCTGACTTTTTTAAGCAACAAAACTTGTCAGACAGGTGGATCTTGAAAAAGAAAATCATTAGAATTTAAATCTGGAGAAGAATAATGGAATACTCTGCTGTGATCTGACACCACAGATACCTGAAGCTTTACACAGTCACCTCTGGAGGCAAAGAGCAAGTGTGAGCTGGATAAAATCCTCAGGAAGAAACCCAGACAGTATTGATAAATTCCAAATGACTGCACAATCACCTCACAGTAAGAAGTACTAGTGACAAATCATCCTCATTTTTCCAATACCTTGCCTTTAGAAATAGTGAATTAAATACTTTTCTTCAAGGAAAGGCTTTTTGTTCATATCTATATCTACATCTACATCTATCTGTTCTATCTTAGACCCTTAGACAGTTTACAAGTCCTTTTTTAATGCTATAGTATACCAAAAAAAAGCACCTGGAGTCAGTCCTACAAACCTCCTTATTTAGAGAATCAAAACATTATTAAAAAACCCCAAACAAACAGCTTTAAAACTTCCATACTTGAGATAGATCTAAACAAACAAATGCCTGTGTCTTATTTCAAGTCTGAATACTTAGGGTTGGATGAACTCCAGACAGCCTGAGTGAATTTAAACAGGCCAGAAGAATCATAAATTTTGCTTCTATAAAAAAAGAGGTGTGTGTTTTGCTTGCCAACAGGACACCAAGAAACCTTCCCACGAGGGAAGGAGATGAACAATAGTTTTTAAGCCTCCCATCTGCACAGTTTTCCGTTACATTTTGAGAAGTTAAAATAATCTTTTGGAGCTGAAAGTCTAAAGCAGAGAGATCATCTCCCTGAAAGAACTGGAGAAAGAGCAAAACCACTGAACATGACTTACAGTGCTGAACACACAGAAGGGTCACACACACACAGACAATGCCACACTGCACTCAGGTTACCCCTAGCATGAACAGCAAAGAGCCTGCTCCCCCAAGGACACTAAAAGATGAGACTTCTTCACCATCTCCATGTGAGATGACTCCTCTTATTTACATTATAGCCTCTAAAGCCAATTCATTCGTTTATCAGATAGGCAGAACTACCATTAAAATAAATGTATTTCCAGGCTGTCCCTTTCTGCTTGCAAAGTTTACTTTCTACATGTACAGCAGAAAGGCAGGACAAAAATGTTCTCATGGACTGGAAATGGGCAAGGTCAGGGGTAGTACAAGAGTATCAGCAAGGGCTTCTTCAGCAGGTTCTGCAGACTCCAACATTGTGACAAATCATCACAAGGCACAGTTGAAGGCTGGTATGAACTGTTATGCCTGGAATAAGGGAACAGTCTACATACATGTGAGTTGGATGAACATTAAGCTCAGGTACATTTATAGCATTTTAGGAGTTGTGGGTTTATTCCTGCTCAGAAGCCTACCTCATCTGGGAATGCAGTGCCATGACAGTGCCATGAAATCGAGGAAACGAGTTTGGAAATCATTCCTTTTTTGTACAAGGAATACATCCCAGAAATTCCATCCTGGCATTGTTCTGTTAGTAAAGAAATCATATCCAACCACTCCCAACAATCCTCACAGCAGGACTTTGAAGACTTCAGTATTGCAAATTGATTTCCTATGCTACAAACAAAATACTTCTGAAAGTGCTCTGACCATGGGTGATCCTCAGCAGCCCTGTCACATCCAGGACATTTCCAGGGACCAAGCCACACGCTACTTGTATTTCTGCTTAAACTTGGGTCTTGCCCAAAGAAAGGCCTGGCTTTCTTCCACTGCAGCTCCATTAGCATTGCCAGCAAAGAGAATTTATGCAGAGTAAAGGGACTGGCGTTCCTTCTACAATAGGGCAAATTGTCTCAGGCTGCCACATTCAGTTAAATGTTTACTTTGTTGTTTCACAACTCAACAGGAAAGGAAAGGTCAAACAGGCCCTACTGCAGAACAAAGATGTTGTCATTCATTTATTCACCTCAAGCCAAGATTTCAGTGGGAGACTTCTGCTTTCCAGTTTTTTTTTTCCTCTTCCTCTGGGAGACAGACATCATGTAGTAAATTAACACTCCAGCAATTCTACCGGCCTGGTTTCATGTTCTAAAAGAAACATTAGATGTCAAAGTATTCTGTAAAGGTCCTGAAAGAGGAATATTGCCAGGATTTGTTCACCAAGACTGGCTAACAGAGAAAGATTAATCTCTTGAGACTACCCATGAATGCCATCCTTTTTGGCACACTTGAAAATGGAGAGCTACAGCACAGATAGAGCCATAAGTGTGCAGCTTCCTGTGACACAAAATTTCTCTTGGCTTGAAGTAGTAGATACCCTATTCAAATTCAGAGTCTTCCAGAGGCTACTTTTGGCAGCACGAGGGTAAAATAAGAACAACTGTTTAACAGGAATGAGACTGTTATTCTTGACTTGCTATGAGTGGAAAACCTGCAGTTTCACTCTCAGTTGATGAAGCATGAATGCACATGGACAGACACTTGGACATCTATTCCATTAAAAATAGCCAAAATCCTTCTTAACCTGTGCATATTTCTTTCTCTGTTCAATTAACACAAGGAACAGAGATTAGACAATGAAAACCCATCACAACAGTAATCAAACTATTATTGGGAAGTGAAATACGCATGGGTCAAATAAGCATAATGTAATTCTCAACTAATGGCAAAGATGCTCTGAGCCTCTAAAGGAAATGTGGATTATTTACTCCTGGCATGAATAAATCGTGCTCTGATGAAACTTGTACCACACTGTTTGTGATGCCCTGAGTGGCCAGATGGCTGTTGGGACAGTGCTTTGATGGGATGAGTCACATCCCAGCAACACCTGTTTCTTTCCACTGGCTACCGAGGAAACCGAGATAACCCGCGCCAAAGCAAAAGTCTGTATTTGAACAGGCAAGTCCTTCCTGCTTTGTTTCTTCCTGAGCTAAACGTGCAAGTTCAACGATTAAACAATAACTCTAGGACCTGAAGAGACTGCTGTGCCTGCAGAGTCTGGGAGATTTCATCTTTCTGAAAAACCATAAACCTCAAAGACACAATCTCGTGCCATTTCCAGCATACACTGGGGAATGCCGAACTGGGAGTGCAGGGAGGAGTTTGGAGGTGACAGAGAACAACAGAAAACAAAACCACAGCTGACTGAGCAGATGTGAATTATCCAAACCTTCCACCTTTGGAGCTGCTTACACAAATCAAGCAGTGCTTGTTCTGTAGCTGGTTAAAAGCACGTGAGCCCCATTCAAACTGGTGAGCAACCTGTGCACCCTTCTGAGACAGCAAGCATGTATCTGACTCCCAGACCCATTAAAGAAGCTAAAAAATCCCTCATTGACCCAAGGTGGCAGCAGGATCTGACTGGAGAAGCACAGATTTCCTAAAAACTGTCAGTCTGTAAACATATGTGACAAACATATGTCAGCCACATATGTCAGCGATGCACAGAAAATCCCTGGACACGACTCAAAACTTTTCCTCATAAAGGTGATGGCCACATTCCTGGGCCAGATCTTCTGGCTGCAAGTACTGTCTTCATCACTGGATAAGAACTTTGTCATTCCCAGCAACCCACACCAGTAGAGTCCTGAGCTCTCTAGGAGACAGGCAGAGATCAGGTTTTTACAGATGAGACCTGATCAGCCAGACCAGGCTCTTCACTCCAAAGTGGTCAGAAGTCTTTAAGGTCATGTATGACTACGGATATATTTTGTCAAGGAAGCAGGATTTTCATTCCCAAATCAGTACTATTACATTAGCAAAGAAAGTAGTTTCCTATACAAACTTTCTTCTGTCACATATGTCCTGGTCAAACAGCATTTTAAGCTATGTTTGAAGACTGCAACACCACCACTGAAAACTTGCAAATGGGAAATATGATACAGAGTCCTTTAACAATATTACTGCAAGATTATTCCATTCTAATTCCACCCAAATCACTTCATGTTACATTTTGAAACTGAGATGTGAAAGGGCTGTTACAGTACTGCATTCATAAATTCATATTATGTAAAAGAAGTACTGACCTCAGGTCACAGAAATAATGCAAGCAGATTTAGACTTTTGTTCATTAGATCCTCTACAAAGTGAAAGAGATCTCATTTTTCTCTACAGTTACTCAGAAAAACCATGACACAATAAAAAAAAAAATTGTCAGCGGGATTTCTCGTAACATTGGGTATCTGCCATGTTACTCAAGAATTCCATGTATCTCAGTCTCTTGGCTAACACAGAATTTAAACAGGAACACCCACAGTGGTTTTTAGAACATACCAGCATATTTTATTCCAAAAACCACAAGGACAAGCCCTCTGCTTTACAAACTTACATGTACTTGTGTGTTTCATTTGGCTGACTGTAAATCCAGCTTTTCAGAGCTGAATCATTACAGTTTGATGGCACCAAATAAAGGGCAGTGACTCACTCTCTCATGCAAACAAGTGGGCAAAGTAGAACGTCAGAGACAGAAATGAGCTGTGCCCTATTAGGACACTGACCCTCATCTTTTGATTCTTCTCAGAAGGGAAATTTGAGAGCGCGGAGGAGCAGCAGCACAGAACAAACATCAAATACATTTTGCAAAGAGCCTGAAGAAACTGCCCCTCTGTAGAGCACAGAGATCTCTTGCTCACTGCACAGTGCAGACCCCAGTAAAATGAAGAGGGTGGTAGGGACACCACTTTAGCTTTCTGTAAGCCTCAGCATGGCAATTTAGGCTGTGACCCAAAGCCTGGGTGTGCAACCTCGACTCTGTCGTGCTGAGACTGCTGTTGAGACATAAGAAAGTGTAAAAGCATTACAAGGTAAAATCATGGACAAAGTGTAATAATCAAGACATGAATAACACTCCAACGATTAAGGGAAGAAATACTGACATGAAAAGGCAACACAAGGCCAAAAAATCTAACAAGAAAGAGAGAGCAAAGAAATTTCATGTTTTGTGCCACTTCTAGTGTCTGTGAGATCCCAGTGCTCCTGCAGATGTTCATGAAAGCGCTCTTCTCCTTTGATTACCATTCACTGAATTCCTGTTAGAATCAGGGAAAGCACTGGAATGAAAATGAGTGCCATACGTCTTCCTTTACAGCCCTCCACATGATTCACAAACAATCATTTAAAAGTTATAAAATTGTTCATCTGTGGGGGTGAGTCAGAGAACTAGCAAGTGACTCGTTTTCCGGACCATCTGCGTGGACATCACAGACTTTTGTCAGGATTCCTACAAGACCAAAACGATTTCTGAGACTGATTTGCTTTGTGACACAAACCCTGTTGTCAGCTGATTAAAAAGATACTGTAAGAAGGAGAGAGGTGAGGCTCAGGGTACTGAGGACAAACACACAGTTTCACTGGCCATATTTACTTTTACACATACATGGTGGACGTATTTCCAACAGCCTATTGCCACACAACTGAATGCAAACAACAGTTAGCTGATGTTGTGACAGGCAAATAAACCCTCACACTAATATGATTACAAGCATAAATACTCAAAATTATTGATTACAAAGATGAACATTATCTACCATTTGGTAATACCTAGGAATGAATATGGCAAAACATTTTAAAACACCTACGTTGGTATATACCAACATATGTTGGTATGTTCTGAAAACCACTGTGAGTGTTCCTGTTTAAATCCTGTGTTGGCCAAGAGACTGAGATCTGTAAAGGTCTTCCAGGCACCTTAGTTTGTTCTTTCTCTGGTTGATTTTTTTTCCCCTCAAAAACTTAACTGAGTACAAATAAACACATATCAGTGTTAAACCTCTTTCTGGATACCAAATCCTGCTATAAAGTAAACTTCACCCAAACAGGATATAATTTTTATACATATGGTACAGTCATATACTGCAATGCACACTCTAAGCAAGTGAAAAGTAAACTTCATTTTTCTCAGAGCTTTATTCCTGTTCAGTCTTTAATGCCTCTTCCTTTTAAGAAGTGGCTCATAATAGTATGTAGGTGGAATCTGGAAATGAAAGGCTGTTCCACAATCATGGTTACGCTGCATGCTGAGAAGTTAATTTTATTATTCATGCATTCCCAGAAAAGGCCAGAAGGACATGGGCACAACTACAAAACACATTCTGTACTTGTTTTCCTATGGGAATTATTTCTCATCAGCAGGAAGGCAAAGCTTTATTGATCAGTCAGAAATCATCAAGGGACCATTCACCCCTGTTGTGACGAAATCAGAGTACTACTTTTGAATGAACTTTTCAGATTGCAAAAAGATGGCTAGGAACCAGAGGGAGAATGTAGTACTCCAAATTCTGAAGTTTGTGGAATCTAGACTCATACTACAACACTACTATACATAGTGTGCTTTTACTTACCTTTAGTAAGAACACCATGATGGCAGTAAACTGTGACCATATTGATAAAAAAACCCTGGTGTTTAACAGTATAATAGCCAACTCTGGTGACATTTTTTTGCATGAATTGCCAGAGAATACAGCTGTATTGAGAGATTAGGCATGCCTTTGAAATGCAGCTTCATACTCTCAATAGGTGTGTTTGCCACTCCAGGCAAACTGAACTGAAAATAAGCAACGTGAGCTAGAGTACACATTGTGACATAGAAAACACCGACCATCTCGTCAATCAGCTCCTCAGACATGAAACAGATTCTAGAAAAGCTGTCTCTTAGCATTTGCGGTTTGCAGCAACCAATAGCCCAAAGCATTCGGCTCACGATGAATGAGCAGGAAAGAGAAGCGCTCGAGCAGCTCTGACATGCTGAGTCCTGCACACCACAGAGAGGTGCTAGAGACCAAGAGTGGCTCGGTCTGCACTCCCGGATGACTCTGCAGAGCGCGCAGCCAGGGCTGGAGCGGAGCCTGCTCACCCACGCTGCCCTCACCTTTACCTGAGAGAGGCACCTGATGGCTCACCCTGCGCTGCCCATCCCGCCAGCTCGGTGCCCGCACAGGATTGTGGCAAACGTTCTCACACCACCCGCACAAACTCTAAAGGAAGAACTGCAGGAGATACAAGTGGTGCACAAGGACACAAACTCTGCCCGCTCTGTGCTTTTCTTTCACAGCACGCAGGTCCAAGAGTACGGCCAGGTCACAGCCATGCCACACCAACTCTAGGAAAATGCTGGCACAAAGAGGGCACTGCCTGTTTGATCTAACTACAACCTTGGACTAAAGCTTTTAGGCTCTGTCCAACAATAATGGTTATCAGCTTGCTCTTTACAATGAAACCCCCTGTTCCCAAAAAAGGAGCCGGGAGTTTCACTGAGGTAGCAATAACACAGAAATATAGAGGGCGATTCTCAACTACCTATGTACTTTCTTGCCAACCTCGCCTCTTTAAGAACTTTCTAAACATAATTTGGCACTGTATTTTAAGTTGACCACAGGAAGCACAAAACGGGAAAGTCCAGGAGAAGCCTTGTCTTCCCCTCAGGCACTTCCTGTACTAGTGACAAAAGCATAATGCAAAGTTGCTAAGAAAGTGCTTCGTGTTTAGGTTACACTTTGTCTTCCTTTTAGGCAAGAAATATTTGTTCATCAAAAAATGCCCACCTCTGCATCACTGTGTCTGGTTAGACTCTGAGCTTTTGGGAACATGTCTCTGATAAAATAAGTTAAGGAGTAAACTCAGATGATAAACTCGGAGAATGACCCAAACCAAATCTGTTTTTCCTCCCACTTTTCAAGCACACTGGGTGCTTAAGAGTGATTTGATATCAGCCTTTGATGAAAGAAAATCACCTATGCTCCACTAACCTTGTAATCTCTTAGCTAATGGAAGAAAAAGCTCAAAGGTCCCTTTAAGGAGAAAGCAGATAATTCAAGCATTCCCACGTTATAAACAGACACAACAAACAATTGAAAAGGCCACAAATTGTCCCCTGATATTCACACTTATGCAATGTGCCTGATCACGTTAACAGTGAATTCCCTTTTCCTGTTCAGACATCTAGGCAATAAAGGCAAGAATATGCAAAAGACAAAACATTCACAAAACCTTTTTCACGAGTATTAATCTCTTCTTTTCCTTCACATCCCGTCTGCAAGATAGTCTTACTTTAAACTCTGTTTAAGCAGAATCTGTGATACACTAAGTCTCAATGCGTGTTTGCTCCAGCCATGACTTGACCCTGAAGGGAAGTAAGAGTTTGGTGTGTGCTAACAACTCATTTTTCATCTCTGCTTCATTTCCATAGACAGAAGAGGAGCAGGCACACAGCAGGTAGACAGAGCATGCTCTGTTTTAGGTACCTGACCTGGATGACTGGAGAAGCAGGATCTTGAAGTGCCTGCTCCTTAATCTGGACACAGCATCTGCTCTGTGCTGCACATCCAACAGGGATGCTTCTCCACACTGTTCCCTATTCTCACTGAAATCTCTACATCCTCAGTCATCAGCACACTGCTCTGCCCTTCTCCACAGCTCCTGACAATCTTGAATAAGAGAAAAGCAGGCAGCAAAGATTATGTCCTTAACTATGAGGGTCGTTGTATTTGTATTCATACAACTGACAAAGGAAGAGGAGAGGAATAAAAAAATCAACACTCGACTTAGTGTTTTCCATAGGTTTTAGTGAAAACTTCAGGATGTTCTCAGAGCTCATTGGAGGAGCAGGACACAGGTTTTCACTTTAGGTGAACACAGAGTCCCTGCAGTCTCCCATTTCATGACGGTTTTTACCACAAAGGGAGGAGCAGTGTGCATGTTTCTGTGAATTTGCTAATGTTCTATACTGTCCAGAGCCTTCAATACCCCTTCCTCCAGAAGTGCCAGTCATTTCGCCCAGCTCTTGCAACTGGGAGAGGTTACAAGAGGTTACATCTGGAGAGGAGGGCTTTTCTGTCATAAAAGGAAACACTACCTATGTTCAAATCCTTCAGCAATAAGTAACTGACTCTTCTGTGTTACTACAGAGGGTGATTTCTAGAAGGCCTAGGTAGGTCTTGGGCAAACTGCAGCAGGAGAATCTTGCTTGTGCTGAGAGATGTCCAAAAGACAGGTAAATGTATAGGAACATCGGGAACTTGGGCTCCAGCTGTAACAACATTTCTCTCCACACTGAGAGACAGATCATGTGCCTGATAAAAGCAAGAATCACGCAGGGAAAGTAGCTCTCTAAATCACCTTCTAAACCGCAAATCAAGGAGTTCCGGGACTTTGACTACTGCAGCTAATGGGCACACAACAAAAGGCATGACGGGTCCTGGGGCAAGTGGAGATAAGCCCTCTTAAATGCCCACGGTCTTTCAGCTCCTTAACACCATCCTGGTAGCATCAATTCAAACCACATCAGTTCCTCTAATAATCCACATTAAAATAGTTCTAATGCCTCGTTCCTGCTGAAGGAAGGTATTTGCCTGACTTTTCACTAACAGGTGACCCACAGACATGCCCTAGATTGTCAGTTAAAATTAGATAAATAAATAAATAAAAAAAAATCTTTTAAGATTTCTAAACATTATGATTCTTAACCTTTTAAGAAGGTTTTGTTTATGTTTTTGACAAACTCAAAAACCCGCAGCCTGTATTCTACATAAAGAGCTCTGCCAAAGGTAGAAAAAAAAAGCATTCTGCATTTATACTTATATAATTATATTATATTTCTTTTAAAGTCCTACTGAAAATCTGTAAACATTCAGTTTCGTCATTCTGAGTTTTTATATGGTAGGTAGTTGAAATATACAGGAAAGTGAATGTATCTGTAATTTATTTGGAGGAATACAACAGAGTATCGTTCTCCTACTTTCCCAGGCATGCCTCCTGATATGAGAATCCTATCTCTTAGCAAATACAGATGCAGGTAATTGTCTCCCTGATGATGCAAGTGTTCCTTAAAACTACAGGCAACATTCTGTTCCTGATGTTACTGATTGACAGGCTCAGAAAAAGCCAGGGGAAAACAAGACATTACAACTGCTGTTAACTGTCTTTGTTGGACAATGCTGTGCTTATTTTGCTCTCAAAAAAAATTTGAGATTTTTATGGACAAATGTGCCTCAGATTGAGTGTGTTACACCTAAAGGCTAATTCTCCCAGGCTGGTCTTTTCCCTTTCCATACAGCCAACAGCATTCTGCTTTACAGGTAAGGAATACTCCTTCCTGTACACAAAGCCACGTAAAATGGTATTTCAGGAAATAATGGATTTTTTTTTTTAACCTACAAAATAAATACCACACCCCAAACACACCCCCTAACTTGTTTTCTGTTTGAGACTCACAGACTGCCTGCAGGTACTGCTGTCCTCATTCTGCCTCTGGGAAAGGTGATAAATCTTATCAAGAAGTAATTAGGACAGAGAGCAAACTGTAATGTCAGCTGAGCCAAGGCAGATATACTCTGGTAGAGTTTCCTTTTCCAACACTTCCCTCTTACCACTGCCTACCTACCAACTAAACTGACCAAATGAGTCAGTCGTTGCAACAAAGTGATGTAATGCATAAAAACTTTGAACTAGTAACCTCCAATATTCTTTGAATGCTCTGGAATAACCTCTGCATTAGTCAGGGAGCAGGGAGTACAGTTTGCTGCTGCCTTAGTGAGTCACGAACAAAAAAAACTTGGCGTCTTGCACAGGTTTGTGTTACCCTCCTCCTCAGGTTCTTCCATGACAAGCCAATGTTTCCCAAACTGGGCACGTAGCACGAGCACATCTGTCATCTGTGGTGCTGCTACATCCCTGCTGGATCCTGCCAGTGACTCATTCCTGTGTGCCCCAATCACCCAGAGCTGATCCGTGCTCCTCTGTGTTTACAGGCACCTACCCAATAAAGAGGTGCCTTCTGCCTTGGATATTTATCCACCCAACCTTCACCTGAAGACGATCTGAGTGTCTAAACAGCCTAGCCTTATGCTTCCTGTAGGTGTTTTGTGTCTGCATCATCTCAACATCTCATGAAATCCACTGAATTACGAACAGCATTTGCCCAGTTATGCAGTCTTCACCAGCTTAGACACTCCTTCTGTAAAGAGGCAAACTCTAAAACCTCTCACCTTGAGAGATGCTTCTGAAAGTTGCTCCTTCAAGCAGTAGGCACTGTAGATTAGTACCAGACCTACTCACAACATCTGGATATTTGTCAACACCAAACACCCACCAAATTGTCTCTTACAGACCTTTCCTTGCAGAAATTGCCAAAAGAACCTTTTGAAAGCTTTTGACTTACTTCATACAAGCACTAAACACAGTCTAGAGACATCTGGCAGTGCCTAGGAAGGCGAGGCATAATTAGTATCAATAAATGTAATGTAGGATTGCCTGCTGTATTTAACTGCAGACTAAAATGGATTCAGACAACATTCAGTTGAATGTATCACTGGTAAGGTCTGAAAAGATGAGGACGTTTGGTTTGGTCTTTGTTGTTTGGGGTGTTTTTAATAAAGCCAGAACTGGTCCAGGAATCGAGCATAAGAGAGTTGGCATCTTTCAAACAAAGAATGCCAGCTGGAATAGACGTTTGCCTGTTGCACATGCAGCACTCTCCAAGCTGGTTTTTGTCTCAGTCACTACAGACAGCAGACCTCAATGGACAGGCATAAAGATTTATAGCTATTGAAATATCAATTTCATAACATTTTATCTCTCTACACAAAGCACAAAAGCAAAGGGTTGACATCCTTCCTGGTTTTCTGATGCTGTGTAAGTCTGCATGGATCATCAAGACAAAAAAAAAAAACCCAGACTGAAACTGCAGCAATCCCACAACAGTCCCAAAAGGCAAGTTTATGTGAGGTAATCCTGTGCAAGAAGTTCTTAAGAAAAAAGCAGAAATAACTCCCAAGAGTACTTTTCTTCTCCATACAAAAATCAAGAGATTTTTAACTTCTAATTACTAAAAATTTAACTCAAAATTGCAAACAGCTTTCATAAAAGAGGCCAGGCAAAAAGCATCTTAGTATTTGCTGAATTCTAACATAAGAAAGCATTTATTTATTTTAAAGCTAAAAAATTGGAAGCTGACAAGACCAGGACGCAGGGCAAGCTGTGCTGTTTTACTCACCAGCTCCAGTAAGCCTAGAGTGTTACCTCCTCAACAACAAAGGCCCTCAGATTTCTTAAAACTGAGGTGGAATTAAAAAGAATTAGCCTGTTCAATTAAGAAAAAGAACCTGCTACCATCTATGGAGCTGGGAATTTGTGTGTATTTGGACAGCAGGCTTGGGTTAACGCTCCTCCAGCTTCTACAATTTATACAGTTACATGAATGAAAAAACCCCAAATATTAATGAGTAAAAATGTCGTTTTCTTACACTGCTGCATGAAGCACCCTCACCAACTGCATGTGCTCTTTGTAAGCAGGCTGACACATCCGTGGTTCCCAACATCCTCTGAGTCAGGAGTGAAGCTGCAGCTCCTGCACAGCCCCAATATCCGGTGTTTGCAACAGGGCTGTGGGAGCGGACTAACCAGGGAGAAAGGCAAAGAGCTGAGCAATGAATTCTCCCCTGATCCATACACACTGGGCCATTTGCATCACCTCCTGCTCAGACAGGACAAATCCAGGCTCTCCCTCACCTGAGCATCTCCCATTTTTGCCTTGTGTTAGCATGTATCTATTTCTCTTCTTCAACAGCAGCTTTGGGCACTTCCATTTAATTATCCTTAAATATTCAGGTATCCTGACAGTGTTTCAGCTTTCATAAAAATCAGCTCAGCATCTTTGCACTGCAGGTCCTTTATGGGCATGACCTCATTTTAGACAGCATTGGAGAAGGCAAATATTAGAAGTGTACCTTGCCATGCCAACTTCCAACAAAACAGATGTTCATTAACCCACGCTGCCTGTTCCTTACAGAACCTCTCCATTCCCTCGGTCTCTTTGCTCAGCAAGCAGCAGGAATGGTTTGCTGCCAGAACCACTAGTGGCTCAGTAAGCATTCCAGCTTTCCCACTCAGCATTCCAAGCAGAGGAATCAGCCACGGAGGGTTTTTTCCCTTTCCTCTGATTAACACACTCACATGAAAGTTTGCACATGGCAGGCGCTGCACATATTTTGGTACGATAATAAACATCTGGCGAGCAGAGGCTGGAGTGATGGAAATCACCTTATTGGTTCTACTGAAGACAATCCACAAAAGAGGCCAGGAGGTGAGGACAGTCCTGAAGTTAACACTTTCATGACAGCAAGGGAAACTGCAAAGTGAACTTGAACTGCCTGCTGTGACAACTCCAGAAGCTTTTTGCTGAGCCCAATGCAAATAGCTGCTCCAACTTCCCAACAATGAATAATGGCAGTAATTGTCTAAGAACAGAAAGAGGGAGTCTCTCCATTGCTAGTAGCAATATAAGAGTAGATATTCTGGACCCAAAAAAAAGGATCCATCTAATTCTGTGTGTTGCCTAAGGGAGGTGGGTCATGACATCAATTTCCTTAAGAAGGATAGATTTAAAAAAAAAAAAAAAAAAAAAAAAAAGAGCCCTACAGGTAATAGCTTTCCTTAGAGAGAGAGCTAACCTGGTTATCAAATTTCCTTTGTGCAATTCCCCATCCCTTTCAGCCAAAAAGGCCAACACCCACTGCACTCTCAGTGATCCCCCTGGCTCCAATGCCTCTCTCTGATGTGGAAAAATCACCAGCACTGCTCACACCAGAGCCTCTTAAAGGTCTAGCTCCCACTTCATAACCTTGGCCAATATCTGAGCTGGTAGTTTTATGACTAGGGAAAATTAATCCTTCAGCAAGGGGAATAAACAGGTGACCACAGGAGGGGACTGCTGGTGAGACAGAATCAACCAAAAGTGGAGATTTCAATCCTTAAGGAATTCTCTCGTGTGGGGTTTAGAGAACAGCCTCTCCCAGCTGCAGGCAAGATACAAGTTTGGGATACATGGCTCGGCAAGCTGCCCTCCTGTCCACAAGGGCTTCCCTGCTCTGAAGGAATTTCTCCAAGAATTCTGCTGGCTAGTTATAATGGTGCTTTAAATACACACTACTGCAAGAGCCTAGCCAAATAAAAGAACTGCTGGTCACAGGTGGTCTTTCTGAGACTGGAGTCATCCTTTGGAAAGGACTATGGGCAGACTGCATATCACTCCTACCAACACCCAGCACTTGTGGACTGAGCCCTCTGATACAACTCCTAGGAGTCAGTGAGGGTCCCCAGAAGGCTGGGAGTGCCCTGGAACCCATCTAAACCAAGTTTGCAGCAGCCTTGAAGAATCCACAGGGCACAATCTTTCTCATTCAGTGTAGCACCAATGAAGTACTACTGTGTTTTTCCAGTTTCCACAGAAAAGCAGCGCTGAAAGTGACACTTCGGCTCAGCTTTTCTCTCATTTCTGTTTTGTAGTCTAGTTTCTTCAGAGACAGCAGCCAGATCTAACATACTTAAGAGGAGTAGCCTCTTCTGAATCCTATCCAACCTGAAATACTGGCTTTGTTGGCCAGAGGCCCAGGTGAGGCTGTAACTGTGACACTACACGCAATACCTTCGCTTAACCTTTTCCCTCCCAAATTGCCAGAATGCATTTCAGCTGTTTTGACATCTTAGCAACAAAGATCACTTCACGTAGAGCTTTTTATTTCACTTTCCATTTGAGCATGCCTAATGCCCTGCTCTGCAGCCACTACCTCA
Source organism: Sinosuthora webbiana (assembly GCA_013397395.1). NCBI lineage: Eukaryota > Metazoa > Chordata > Aves > Passeriformes > Sylviidae > Sinosuthora > Sinosuthora webbiana. The sequence continues at coordinate 52,561 of VXBN01012186.1, forward strand.
GTGCAGTCCCTTCCAAGCTCTGAGTCACAGGCTGTGCCTTGCGAGGGCTCAGCCTCCCCAGAGGCCCCAGGGCCAGAGGCTGCTGTGCCAAGAGCCTCCAGCCTGTGCTGGGGAGGGGCTCAGCAGCACCCTCACCTTTGGACAACTGCTCGCTCTGTTCCACCCTTCCTGACTCAGCCTCAAAACACAGCCAAGGGAACTATGTCCTTTCCTTTTCTTACTGTTTGTAATAGGAGTCTATAGGACTAGGCACAACCAGAATCCAGGTTCTTTGAACAGATTTATTTTCAGGGAATCCTGCAACTCCACTGCAAGGTGTTCATAAAGATTTCTTCAGCCATGGCACAGCTAGCTGACTGAAAAAAAAAAAAGCTAAACTGAATGTTCAAATAAATTCCGGGGACACATCAGCAGCTGGGTCCTGCAGTTGTGAAACTCATTGTCTTTAAACACAGCAGCTGTTGGGGAGTTTCTGTCCTCAGCTCCTTATTGGGGAAAACATTTTCTTCTCATACTCAGGAAGAAATTTTAAGAAGGCTTCATTTGCCATAACAAACCCTTGTAGTAATACGTGTAATTCCTCATGCTAGCAGTTTTAGAAGGCAACTTTTCTGCAGTTAAACATTGTGTTGGTTTTAAATATCAAGAAAGCAAACAATGCACACGTATTCTGGGTAGGGTCACATCTGGAAAAACAGAATTTGAGCAAGCTGGACAAAGGTGCTTCTAAAGCTTTCTCTTTCCCTGTGCTTAGTACACACTGGATTGTGTGACAATTCACAGTGGGAGAGACCTTGGGAGGTCTCTGTTCCAACATCCTTCTCCAGGCAGGATCACCAGCCCAGACCAAGCTGCTCAGGGATTGATTCAGTCATCTTGAAACCCTCCATGGGCAGAGACTGCACAGCCCCTTTGAGGTACCTCTTCCAATGCTTCACTATGAGAAGTCCCCCCTCACACACACCCACAGAAATGTGTCTCTTCAACCACAGAAATCCTCCTCCTGACAATTTCCTCCCTTAGTTTCCTGGCTGTCATAGAAACACTCAGATCCCTGCTCTCATCTAACTCTTCCTTGCCCCCTCACTCCTTTTGCTCACTCTTGACTTCTCACTTTCACCACACCATCCCCCACATCTTCCTGCCTTTTGCTTAGAAATGGTCCTGGGATTTCTTGCTCTTGTCCTCTCATCAGTTTATTCATTATATCTTCTCAGCAAGAAGAATGCCTGCAGGTGCATGCAAAGAAAGATCCCATGCCACCTTTTCTGCTTGGATTCCTCAGTGCAAGATGAAGGATGACCAGAACTTCTCCACTCTGCCAGTAACTGCATCTACTGGCCTCTCTCCTTCCTCATTCCAAAACATTCCCCATGGTGTCACAAAGATCTCTCATAAGCAGACACGATGAATTAGCAACATCCTTGCCTTCAGCTCCTGCCCTGGAGACTACCAGACACAGGGGTACAGATGAAGCCACAACTTCTACTGTGAGACAATATTATCACGGCTCCTGTGCCATGTGCTAACTTCTACAGGACTTCAGGCAGGTGGCAGATGTGGTCCAGCTGTGCAAACCATCCCCGAAGGAATTCCAGGTGAATAGTAACATGAGGAAAATCCTGACAGATTGCTTCCCCACCCAAGGGAAAAAGGATTTCAACAACAAAAAAGATTACAGACTGGGATATCCCAGCTACCTTAAATCTGACTTGAGCAGTCAAGTCTTACTTCAGGTGACTCAGGGTTACTCAGCTATCAGGACAAATTATCAAATCAACCCTTTCACTCTGACACCGAGAAATAATGACGCTCGTGACACTTCTTCCTGTTCACTTGCTTGCCAAACAACCTTGTTGATATCTTCTTTTATATAACTTTTAAGGCATAGAATATTCTTAGGCATTTCCATTTCATAGCAGAGGAAGGATTCCCTCTCTCTGAGCAGAGGGAAAAAAATTCATGAACTGACCATAACCCCACTCCCTGTCTCCTTTCACCACTGGGGTGGTGGTAGAGCTGAGGAGGAGGGAAGAGTGGGAGGAAGGTGTTTTTAAGGTTTTATTTTACTTCTCATTACCCTGCTCTTGATTTTGTGAGTAATAAATCAAATTAATATCTCTAATTCAAGCCTGTTTTGCCTGGGACGGTACTTGGTGAGTGATTTCTCCCTTATCTCAACTCATGAATCCTTTGTTATATTTTCTCTCCCCTGTCCAGGTGTGGAGGGCAGAGGTAGAGAGGCTTTGGTGGGTGCCTGGCATCCAGCCAGGATCAACTCCCTGCACTCTGTATCCCACAGCAATTACTCAGCCAACAAACAGGTAAGGAAGGTCCTATCCCTGGGACAATTGCCAAGACTTTTCTTCTCGAGCATACTACAGTGGGGTTGCCTACTCAAAAACCTGTTTATCCCTCCCTGGCCATGTGTTCTAATATTCCACTGTAGATTTTATTTCACACCAAGCACGATTTGTTTTATATAACACATAACAATTACTCAGCTCCATCCCTACGTTCTGTTTCCAGCAGAAGCCACTAGTAAACATGAAAGCAAAACATGTTAGAAATGGGGCAGAGGAACCTTCACTTTCTGTCCACTGTCCATTAGGGAGTCAGCAGCTGGCTCTAGTGACCTGTCACAGATGATAAGCTGATGGTTGACTTCCTGCTCCGAGTTCTGTTCCTCATCCTGCTTTCTTGGACACAAAGACATGCTGGACCAGCCCCTCAGCCACCACGAGCTCACCCTGCCCCAAAGGGGCACCTTTGCTGGTGACTCCACTGAAACATGCACTGCTTAAAGCCACGTGTTCCTTAGACTGTGTTTGTTTTAAAATAGCCCATAACCAACTCATTCTACAGACTCAATCAAGAACCTCCACGCCTTAAATCATAAAGCATACCCTCCACTCACTCCTGGAAAAATGCCCAGAAAGAAAACTAAGAAGCCTGAAAACATCTGACTTGCTGTCTGCTGAAATCTGCTGCTTATGTTCCTGCTAAGCACTCAAAGTGGGGCTGGGCTGCTGCCCCAGCCCAGCAGAAGGAACAGCATCCTAACCCACTGTACTGAGAGTAATTAGATGGCTGTTCCCACTAATACAAGCACACATTTTTATACTTGAAAGAGTTGAACTAAAAAAGTAAACAAATTGATTTTTTTTTCCTTCCAACCAATAACACAGTAATCACAAACAAGCAATGGCTGTTGCCATTTCTCAGAGAAATTTCTGCAGGAGCAAAATTTTATAAGTCCATCAAAACCATCAATGTACATAAATTTGATGGAAATGTGTTATTTCGGAGTTAATATATTGACTACATGGACTACTCTACAGTGCAGAGTAGGTATCTCCTATGCCCTCTGCTTGCTTTAGGAAGCAAGGAAGCTTCAGTGCAGGTAACACAAACTAATTATGGAAAACCAGCTTGAGCCAGGCCTAGGCAATGCTGAGCTGAGAACTGGCAGTTCAGTGAGCCAGCCCAACAGCCCTCCACAGCCAGTGGCTCAAACTGGGGCAGCTGCCAAAAACAGACAACAAAAAGTAGAAGGACACAGTGGCTCTGATCTCTGCAAAATGACAATGCAGGGAGAGAGGTAACTACAATGATGAAAGGAACAGGAGTTCATGAGGGGAGACCAGTGGGGCTGAGATTTCCATCAGGAGCAGTGAAAGGGTACAGAAGATTGGAGGGATTACAATACAGGCTAACAAAACTCATAAAGGCAATAAACAAGCTGAATATGCAGCTCTCACCATGTGTAATTTGCCAAAGCCTATAACTGTAGGAGCAGGGGCTCCTGCAGAAACCAGCAGCAAACTGGGCTAGAGCAGATAAAACACTTTTTTACAGCAAGAAACTCACAGATCCTGCTACCAGCAGCAGCTGTGAAGGTGGCTGCACTCAGCAGGTTCAAAACGGGACCAAAGGCATGGAAAAACTGTTCTGTAACCAGCAAATACAGGACCAGGCAGGGATAGTCATGGCCCCTGGGAGAGTGCAGGAGGACTGGACCACAAGAGCATCCAGCCTTGTAAGCTTTCCTCAAAGTAGCCTTTGCTGTTGCAGGAGCTCCATTACTGGCCTAGATGGACTGTGGTTCTGACCCAATAGGGCATTTCTCATGTTATACTTATTCCACCCCCCCACACACATCTCTTGGCTTTTACTGCATCCAAAGCCAAGCAGAAGGCTGAAGTTCAGAACTTCAGGTAGTGCACTGTTTCAGTATTCACACACACACAAGATCCTGAATGGATGTTACTTTCATTACACACATTTCTGGATTATCTTTTTTTTCCATTGAAATGTGGGCTGTCTTTTGGGAGTCAGCCAGCTGCCTTCAGGAGACAATGCCGCTGAACTGCTGTCAGCTGCTGCACTGGAACACAATACCATCTGACAGACAAGAAAAACAATTTTTAATGTACTTACCACGAATATGCCAGAGGTTAGCACCAGTGTCAGTTGTGTGTTAGACAAGAAAGTGCCTTCTTATACAGCAATCAGCATGGGAAAAGCTAAAAATAACATAATTGCAGAGTGCTGTGCAGCCATCCTCCTGCATGTGAGCATTTCTATATGTGAAGCCTTATTTTCAAAGCTATAAAAAGAGTATTTAAGAGAAATCAACCCATCAGCAAAAAAATCCATCCTCTGCATAAAGCCCAAACTCTCCATTGATACACAGGCAGCATCTTTCCCTGCTAGAGAGTGGAAATATTAAAGTAACTTGGAGAATGGGGTTGCATTAGTAGAAATAATTTAATAGCAAAAACTTCATGGAGGCTTTACTTTGAAACTATTGCTTCCCACAAGACCAGAAAACTTGGGAAATCACACCAGAATTAGAAAGTGCCTGCGTGATAAGTCTGAGATTGAGCCACATACCTTTCCTTCCTCAAAAGACTATTTTGATAGCAGACTTAGTTCAGCTTATTTACAGGTTTGCAGGTCACTTTTTAACTTGTCAAAACATATGCCAGGCATGTGTGCAGCAGCCAGATAACTTATAATTTAAGTAATTTCTGAAAACAACATGCAGAAACAAACATTTAATACAGATGATTATCACTTATACTTTGATTTTGGCTTCATACTACTATCTTTGCATCACTGTATTTAATTACACTCCACATTTCCTTCATGAGTCATCGTTGCATAACAAACCTGATAGCCACTTCATGGGTGTGTTGCAGGTTTGCACAATTAACTGAGTCTATTGGACTGGAAATGACGATTTGTATTAACTGAAAAGATCATGTGGCTGCACAGTTTGTGGGTGTTGGTTTATTAGAATGGAAAGTGCCAATTAGAGAAGAAGAAAACAAAGACAAACTAATGATGTTTTAAAGAGAAGTACCTATGACTTCCTGGAAATGCTCAAGTTTATCTGGGATAGGATTCCCAGGTGCTAAATTACAGAGAAAATTATTCTTCCTCTGTTCATAAGCACACAGGAATGGCAAAGGAGGAAGGACAGGCAATGGAGGGAGAACAAAACACAGAAAAACCCGGGAACAGGACGAGAGTTTCCATGCCAAGGTCACCACCACCTTGCAGCCCCTGCCCAGCAAAGTCTGCTGAAGCTGGGCCCAAAGATGCAGCAGGGACTCCTTGGGAACCCTCTGCTCTGCTCTGAACCCATAAAGACACTCAGCAGACCCCAGGAGGAAGACAAGAGGCTCCCATCAAAAAATACCAGCTCCCAAAACTGCAGTGACCCCACAGAAGATGGAAGAGAGTGCAGGGCTCAAGGCAACAGCAATTTCTAGACTTGAGGGTTCAGGGTTTTGGCCATGCAGGTGCAGCCTCACCCCCCAAAGCCTGCACCACTGCTCTCCCTGCAGAGCTATTTCCAGCCACACAACAGGAATATTTTTCTCCTCTCTTTATTTTAAGCTCAACAGCAAATTCAGTTCAATCACACTTTACTCTTCATACCTACTTTCAACGTCTCCATCTCATTACCACAAATCCTTACCAAAAATATAAACACCAGATGCCTCCAAACTGACTAGAGGTTATACATTCAACCAAGGTACTCACATCATTATGATTAACAATTAAAAGGTGATACTTGTGATGGAACAGACACCATATAATTTAAGTAGTTAAAGATGTACCAAAACCTCAAGATATTTAGTTGCTCAAAATTCCCATGAATTATTCTGCAATGTACATAAACTCAAGAAATTTCAGAAATTAATTATCCCTCATAAATTTCAACACAGAATTGAGTTCAGATCAGTATTTGAAAAAAATCCCCAACACTGATATAGTTCATATTAAAGGAAGAAGAAGTATTTTTAGGCGAAGTATTTGGGAGGGGCTGAGGGGAGGAGTGGAGAAACATACAGAATCAGACTGTTCCCTTAATTTGTATTTTTATAATCTACAGACAACATTTTAAATACTCCTAAATAAATATTTAAAATAGCTATCAGCTATTTAATTCTAAGAGCCAAAATTCAAGTACGTTGATTAATCTATTTCCCTAGCAAAATCATTAGAGATTCATTTCTCAGAAAATTAGTGTTTTACTAGTAGGCACAAATCCACTCAGGTGAGTAGAGCATTAGGCTCTGGAATTAAAGATGTCCTTCATAAAGACACAATAAAACACATGTCAGATTTTGACATGCTAAAAACCCCTCAGAAGCAAGTTCACCAGCACTGTCTCAGTTTGTTGGGGGTGTCTGTGGTACAGGATGAGTAGTGCAAATACAAACACACATCTCAAAATACAAATGCTCAGCCGACAGTTGTGTCCCCTTCTGCATGCCCCACATAGGCAGAATCTTAAATATGAATAAAATTAACTTTATACTACTTGGGAATCAAGTTACCAAACTATTAATTTCTGCAATGATACACTTAGAACTGTTTCCAAATACTGCTTCTATATATACATCTTTTCCACTGAAATTACTGGTTCAGAATGAGAACCAGATGAGCTCTACTCCCACTGTCCTTCCTGCTCAGTCTGCTCTTACCTCCCTGGCTCACCAAAGCCACTCACTATTCCACCTTCAAATCTTGTAAAATCTGTGGAATCTCTTTACCCTCCTTTCAGAGGTCTCAAAAACACCCATGTGATACACAAGGCATCTCAAGCTTCCCTGGGTGATTTTTTTTAACAGCCTGCCATACTTCTAGAAGGCTGTCACTTTTGCTTACTCTTTCTTCTGTAGAGATCACAAGGATGGCTATTGGTATTTTTGGGGGAATCCATTCAGCACAGGTAGCTCAGGGTGCAGCTACAGTTCAGCTAAAGCTCTGGGTGGCCAGAGCACCAAGCAAGAGGTGGCGAAATGCTGACCCTTAGCCCAACAAAGGGCCTGGGGACTGTGGCCCAGCCAGGGGAGGGACACTCAGAGACAGCAGCACAACCCCTTGACTTTTGCATGCTTAGACTGCAAGGATATAAAATCCCCTTTGTCTGGGGTCCCTTCTCAGAGGCACCATCTCAAGCTGTTAATTTGTTATTTAGTTATTTGGCCAAGATTACATTATCTCATGGATCAGGATGTCTGAGACTGTAATGGGAAGCCTGGTGTGACTGTGGAAATGTGGGTGTGTAGCTGGAGAGGGGCCTTGGCCCTGCTCAGGTGATGCAAGGGTGACTGCCAGAGTGGCTCCTGGATGGTCAGACAGGGACATTTCCTTAACATGCTCTATAAACAAACTATTTTATCAGAATAATGGGCTGTGGCATTTTATCTTCAATAGCTAAAAATGATAGAACAAGGCACAGAAAAAGGCACAGAGAAACAAAGAGCTGACTCCTGCCATTGCTTCCAGTCCCAGTGAAGCTTACTGTATAATCATGACTGTAAAAGACTGATGACTCCTAGGCTTGCCAATACACAACAGTTACAGATCCTAGCAATGTTTAGGAATTTTTCAAGAGCTCCTGTTCGGTCCTGAAAACAAGGCTCTAGTTGTTCTGAAGAAGAAACACCTCTACCTGCAAAATACTGTGTGAATGCATTCGGTGCTTGTCAGGCCACTTAGATGCCTTGGTGACAAAACTATCTATGAGTGCAGTGAGATGACCATGACAAAAAAAGCACACTGAAAAACAAATAGTGTAGTAGACAAAGGTAACAGAGTACAACACGTTGTTGTGAGGGCTGAAAAGGAACTTCAGCGGTGCTGCAGACCCTAACACTGCACATAGGTGGATTCCGGGAACTTCCCCCAAACTGTCATTATGCACAACGCTACAGTTGTGTGAAACACCGTGCCTAGAGGACATAAAAACACAACGGAGCCCATCAGCCGACAACAAGTCCTCCGGCTCTGCAGAGAAGGAGATGGGATGCACCAGAGCAGTTAAACTGGGATTTGAGTCGGCTCCTCTGCTGAAGTGCTCAACATCCTGTCCCAGTGGGACATCTCTCGACACTGCCCTAAAAGCACACAGTGCCCTAAAAGCACACAGTGCCCTAAAAGCACACAATCTTAGCGGATTAAGTGAGCTCCGGGGATTTCACCAGACTAAAGCTCGGCTTCCTGATGACCAGTTTACATGCACAGTTTCCATGCCCAAGAGCAAGAGTGAACTCACTTTGGGAGGACCGTGTAACAATGTCTCTGCAGAAGGAGGAAGGAGGTAACACTTCTGTGAGTTGTTCAAATATTACAGAATGGATGGTAGAAAACAGATGTGGCTGTGGCCATTTCTGGGAAACACAAGTGTGAACAAACAGCTATTTTTAATTTATCGAGTTCCATTCCAGTCTAAGCTGCTACAGACTCCGGTGTCAATATTTGTGTCCTTTTTTGATCTCTTCCCTCACTCAGCTTATGCTTATGTGCTGAAAAAGTCTGAGCACATGATTACCCCATTCAGGCAACGTGCCTTTGAAATGGCTTTTTAATCTAGACTCTCCACTCCCTGACAGACTGAATTTTGCAGTATGTCTGTATTCGCTGTCTAGACACTTGAATATGCTAACCTCTAATTTAGCCCTCCTTTACTGACCCATGAGTTTCCTCCCTTCTGTGGGTCTTCTGGCTAAACTGGAAATGCAAGACACTCACTCTGCCCTACACCTGGCTGGTGCAACTGCATTCATACAAATCTGACCAGTGAAGTATGCACATTCCTCATTCACAGCAACAAGGAACCCTTACACTGAAAAAGTTTTGTAGCCACTCTCCTAACCCTGTTCCCTTCTCCATGGTGTCTAGACTCAAAGAACAGCACAGTCTTTTCCTGAAAGGATTCATGATATAAGTGCAGAGACAAGGGCCTGAGCTGAATCTTGTAAGCAGAAATAAATCATTGTGTACCCAGCTATGTAAACAGAAAATTATGGAAAAGTCTGACTGAAATATAAAAGGGAATGAAAAATACAGATGCATTCCAACAAGATCTGTACTGCCCCAAATCCCAAGGTCCACCTACTCCAATATTGCCCTAGCACGGGTTAAAAAAAGGAAACAAACTTTAGGGCTGTGGGCAACTTCCTCTCCCAGTTCCCAGCAGTCTGCTACAAGGCACTTTCCCTAGAGCCTTAATGGATTTTTCTTTCATCAGGCTTTCTGTAACTAGTTTTTGAAGCAAGTAAAACTTCAGGTATTTGCAGCATTCAGACAGAGATGTAATCAAGGTACACAGACAAGAACTCACAAAAGCCATGCTGTATTTCCACTTTTAGATAGTATGTTTGCATCACAAACCACTTCCACATGCCCCAAGCATAAAAGATTTGCTATCTGTGTCAGCTTCTACAGATGGCTTAAGAGGCAAATTAGCATTATCCAATTGCTTTAAAGTCTTGTATAGGGACAATTCAAACAAAGACTGAGTAATGGCCCCTGTTCAAAGCAGCATTTCAGCATCAGGTCTGTACAGTTGCACTGTATGTTACTTTTTTTTTTTTTTTTTTTTTTTTTTTTTTTTTTTTTTTTTTTTTTTTTTTATGCGAGTGTCTGCACTGCTGATCTGTGAACGCCTTAAACTCATTGCCTCTGCCCCTTCCCTACATTCCTCTACCCCACAGGAAGCACCACGGGACATGCCCTGCCTGCACAGTAAGAAGAGAAGTATAAAGGTTAACTGCTTGTAATTTGGGAGATATTCTTCCAGTCGTGTACCAACACATCAGTTTTTGGCCACCGCACCAATCTCTGACTTCTCAGTTCAGTGAGACTACAGCAATTCTAAGGTGTCCCACAGCTGTTGTTTTTTCCCCTGGAATAAACATGCCTAAGTTGCTTTCCCTCAGTTTAGGATGGTACTTGTTCAAAGCTTAGGTAACTAAAAACTTTATTATCTACATAGTTTGTTTTCATGTCAGAGAGTACCACCAGAGTCCTTAACCTCAACGTTCATATGCAGATCCACTCTGCCAGATTACCACAAAACAGAGCAGAAGTACCCGAGTAAGATAAAATGCAACTACATGAGGATTGCATAGTTTAACTCCTACTGTGCACATCCTGGTTCTGCTTGAGGCAAAGGCTGTGATTTTTAAGGAAGAGGTAAGAGCCACAGGATAACTAATTTCTTTTGGAAGTCAGCATCCAAGCCAGGGCCAATGTCTTGAATTTTAATCTGTTGAATAATGACAGAATTCAGGACTTCTCATGATGGAAAGACTTATTCATAAACCACCTTCTGCACTGCTTTTTGCTAGCTTTGCTGGTCCCAAGCAATGTCTTCCGAAAGGGTTCATAAAGGCTACATTTGAAATAACTTGTGACACACGATCTTGGCGCTGCAGAAGCGCCTCTGGAAGTGCAACAGAAACGTATCCACACCACCCTCACTCACACAACGAGTCATGCAAAAACTAACACCACAGCATCCAACTTGCACTTTGTTTACCTCTCTTCAGGAAAGCTTTTCCTCTCTGATGACTGACCACAATTACCTTTTCTAGTCATTAACAAGGCCAAAAAGAAAAGTGTCTAAGCTACTCATTCCCTTTCAGGCAAGCAGACAGGAGGCATGCTTACTTACCAGAGAGCATGGAAAAAAAAAACCCCAAGCCTGCTCAAGAGCATCTACCACAAATAAGTATGATTAAGCAATAACAGCAGCAACTACTGTAAAACAAAGTTGTTGTTTATGGAAGGTGGCTTTAAAAAAAAAAATCACAACAATCTAAAGAATGACTCTGCAGGAGCTTTACCTAACATTCCATGTTAAAATACATACCTATTACTTTCCACTAAGCCTCAGTATTAAGTTTTTTGTAATTTTCTAGCTTCCTAAGCAGATGTTGCCTTTTTCTTCTCCAGCTGCTGCTTTACTTGTATGCCTTTCTCCTCTCAAAACAAACAGAAGGAGAACTGAAAATTTTAAATGTTGGAAACAGGAAATATGAAGGGGACTAAGGTCATTGGAAAGGTACAGGCTGCAAAGCAAGCTAGAAACAGGACAACTGATCAAAGGACACGAGGCATCTCTGGGATTCCCTCTGCAAAGAGAATCCTCTAATGAAAGGTATTATCATGAATGAAAGCCCATGCTATTCTTTTTTGTCACAGAACTCAGACATTTCATTTATTAAATACAGAAAAGTCTGCTGCCCATCTCCAAACCTGCTACAGGAGAGGTTTAAGGCCTCTCGTAATACTGAGCTGTTGTTTTTAGCAGACTTGTTATTAGTATTGATGACCCATGGTGTTGAGGACTACTCAGGAGCTAGTCTTCAGGGCACTTAGCAAATTACAAACCGTGGTTTACACATGCCTCCAGAACTATGAGATGGTTGCAAAGAAGGGAGAGAAATGGGAAAGTAACTGTTGGTGCAGAATTCCACTTCCTCTGTCCTCAAGTCAGCACAGAAACTATTGCAAGTGACACCATTACTAAACGTTTTTATTCAGTAGAACAAGCAGAAATTTAAGGCATGGAGTTTTAGTGAACAGAGGCTATAGGTAAGTTTGTTTAACAGTAAGAGACAGCAATTTCATACAATTACATGCACATGAACTAACTCCAAAGTGATCTAGCAAAATAGAACAAGGCTTGATGACAGAAATAGAGAGGCCATAGGGTAACACCTGTAGGGAACAGCAGAAAGACCTTTTCCTGGATCAAAGATTCTCAGTAAACAAGTAAAGAAGCCAAACATCTACTATTCCTCATGTTCCACTACAGGAGTTTGTCCTACTGAAGTCACATCAACACTATGAAAAATCTGTTTGTCCTTTGTATCCATTCATTACAACATTTAGGGCTTTTTGCATATCATGTACATCAACACACCAGAACTCAAAAAATAAAAAGAGGGGGAAAAAAAAATTATTTTCTCCTCATTCAGCCAGGACAATTTAAACTTGAGATAACTCATGTTGCAAGGCCAGCTTATCCACAGAAATAATTAGTCACGGTCTTCAAGTCGAGAACAATCCAAGTACAGCAAATACTTGGAAGCAGTCTTTGGGCACGTACAGTTCAGCACAAGCCACTGCCACCAGAACACAAACATCCTGCAGTCTCTGCTAAGTGTACCCCAATTCATCAAAATCACAGACCCATGCTCTGCTCCCCTCCTTCCTTTTGTTGGCTTCTACTTCCCCTTATTCCCTTTTCACTTTCTCTTGCCTGCATAACATGTCCAGTCAATTTCAGAGGACCTCTTCATCATTTTTTCACACTGGAAATCTCTCCTAGGTCATAGCCCTGCCCTTTTTCCTCACATCACCTGTATTTTTACAGGAGTACCACAGTTCTTATGATAGAAATTCGCAGTAGGAGATCTCATTGTCCCTAAGAACATGGGCAGATGGGGGAGCTTACACCAGAGGTCAAAGGAAACCCTAAAGAGAAAAGAGAAATCAACTACAGACATGCATCACATCATGCACTGAAATCAAGCATTCTTCTTAAAATATCAGTAACTATTTCAGTTCAAAGAGCATAGATAGANACATGCACATGAACTAACTCCAAAGTGATCTAGCAAAATAGAACAAGGCTTGATGACAGAAATAGAGAGGCCATAGGGTAACACCTGTAGGGAACAGCAGAAAGACCTTTTCCTGGATCAAAGATTCTCAGTAAACAAATAAAGAAGCCAAACATCTACTATTCCTCATGTTCCACTACAGGAGTTTGTCCTACTGAAGTCACATCAACACTATGAAAAATCTGTTTGTCCTTTGTATCCATTCATTACAACATTTAGGGCTTTTTGCATATCATGTACATCAACACACCAGAACTCAAAAAATAAAAAGAGGGGAAAAAAAAATTACTTTCTCCTCATTCAGCCACGACAATTTAAACTTGAGATAACTCATGTTGCAAGGCCAGCTTATCCACAGAAATAATTAGTCACGGTCTTCAAGTCGAGAACAATCCAAGTACAGCAAATACTTGGAAGCAGTCTTTGGGCACGTACAGTTCAGCACAAGCCACTGCCACCAGAACACAAACATCCTGCAGTCTCTGCTAAGTGTACCCCAATTCATCAAAATCACAGACCCATGCTCTGCTCCCCTCCTTCCTTTTGTTGGCTTCTACTTCCCCTTATTCCCTTTTCACTTTCTCTTGCCTGCATAACATGTCCAGTCAATTTCAGAGGACCTCTTCATCATTTTTTCACACTGGAAATCTCTCCTAGGTCATAGCCCTGCCCTTTTTCCTCACATCACCTGTATTTTTACAGGAGTACCACAGTTCTTATGATAGAAATTCGCAGTAGGAGATCTCATTGTCCCTAAGAACATGGGCAGATGGGGGAGCTTACACCAGAGGTCAAAGGAAACCCTAAAGAGAAAAGAGAAATCAACTACAGACATGCATCACATCATGCACTGAAATCAAGCATTCTTCTTAAAATATCAGTAACTATTTCAGTTCAAAGAGCATAGATAGAAGACACATTTTGTTAATCCTACTGTTAGCACCTCTCAGTGCTGGGAGTTTCAAGAGTCCCACATTGGTATTTCTTTCTCCAACAAAGAAATGATTGCAGTGCAGAGCAAAACTGATCAAAAGCCTGATTCTTCTTTATGCAGTAATGAACAGCATCACTGGTAAATGTTTTCAAGCCTTTAAACAGCAGCTTTCACCAAGAATCCTCATTTTCTGACGACTGTGGTTTATTTACCACCACAAATCTCTGTCTAGATACAAAATGCTGCCAAATCTGTGACAGCCCGCCCATAATTCCTCAAGACGCCAAATAAATCACCACACACGAAGACAGATTTATTTCTACACAAGTACGCCTATTTCAAGAAAAACTGACATTCACGGGACCAATTCCTGCAACAGCGAAAGGTTTGGTGTTTCCTCTCCTTCCGGTAATACAGAAGGGCAGGGATTCCCCGCGACTGCAAAATCCACGCGTGGGCAAGGCCTGGCAGCACCTCAGCGGCCGGACGCGGTTTTTACGAGAAAACCATGAGGCACCCGCGGGGAGAAAAAGGGGGAGAAAGGCGGGAGCCCCAGGCCCGCCCGCTGGGGAGCCGGGCCGGGAGAGCGAGCGCTCCCTGCTGCCCGCGGGACCGGCTCCGAGCCCGGGGAGGGCGGAGGGACACTCCCCGCAGAGATGCGCTCTGAGGTGCCCGGAGAGCGGCGGGGAAAGGCCGGGGGGGAACAGAACGAGTGACTGCCGCCACAGGAAACAGGAATAGAAGAAGCCGGGGGCAGTGGGGAGTTGCCCCGAGCATTAGCGCGAACAGAGGGCCAGGGCAGGACGCCGAGCGCTGGAGAACCGCGCAGCACCGCCTCGGCACCCCCTGGGCGGGCGCTGCCTCCCCACCCGCCGCTGTGAGCGGCCGGGCGCCAACTCCTCCGCTCGCCGCGGTTCTTCACCCCCGCCCGGCGAACGCCGCTCTCACGGAGCCCGGAGGCGGCCGGCCCCGCAGGCCGGGGCGGCGGGGGCTGCCGAGGCGGAGGCGCCCCGAGGGCCGATCAGCGGCGGCTGCACCGCCCGC
>VXBN01012186.1:67830-95864 GCA_013397395.1 Sinosuthora webbiana
GCCGAGCCCGCGGCTCGGAGCCGTGGGGCGGCGGGCGGGAGGGATGGCGGCGAGCGCCGGGAGGAGGCGGGGGCGCGTTCGGTGCCGTTGTGCTGAGGGGGTTGGGGGGGCGGCGGGGCCGGAGCCGCCGCCGCTCCGCTCGCCCCGGGGCCGCCGGGGGATCTCGGTGCGGCGGGAGCTCCTGTGAGCGGGGCGGGATCCGCCCGGGGTCAGCGGAGCCCGGAGCCGCATTCTTGCAAACCAACGTGGCGTGCCACGCGTTTTCTCCCTGACCCGAAACAGTATCAGTGTTCTCTCACTCGCTTCCGAGCTGCTCCTCTCGCTGCTGTGAGTAAACAAGAGACCGCACTGTGGGTTCTTCAGGCTCTGCGCTTCGCACTCTAATTTAGGCTGGCTTAATTTAGAATAAACATTTCTTTGTGACTTAATGCCTCATTACGCACTTATCCTCGATTTTCTGAAATAGCCGGTCTGTGGTGGTTAAACGTGGAGCCGTCGCTGTGTCCTGTAGTGTTGACAGCGGAGCCGGTGACAGCAGAGCTGGCCGGGGACGTGGGTGGGCTCCTGTCGCCGGAGCTCTGACCCAGGGCTCTGTGCAGTGTTCTGAAGTAACAGGCAAAAAATCTGTTCTGCCTGACCCAAAGATAACAGTACCTCATGAGATATTAACTGGATGGGAAAGGCTCTGGGGACACGCTTTGGTCGTTTTGGGAATACCTGAATCCGTGTTGTGTGGAGTGGCAGGTGAATGATGCCTCTGCATCACAAATGCCTTTGCGAATTGCACTTACAATCCAGTTAAACTGCTCAATTCGCCTGTATCATTTACTCAATTTACTTTCTGCACAAACCTAGCTTTCTTCTTCCTTTCTGTCCCTACATGGGATAATTTTCTGAATTTTCTTTTCATAGAAACATGCCTGTTGAGTTGGGGTGTACTATGTTCGTGGTGAAGCCCTGTGTCTGCCATGCTCTGCAGTACAGGACTTACTTCAGAGAAAAACAGTTCCAGCTCTCTGTAGTAGAAAAAAAGAATTAAAACTTATCACAGTGTGTCTAACACTATGCTTATGAGACTGAGTCAGCTAGAAAGGAATTTTTATTTCCTGAATGTAAGCTGTCTATATTCACATTAAAATTTTCAGGAGGGTGAAGTACCATACCTTAAGCATGCATCTGAAATCTGACAAGCAGAGGCAAGGCAATTGTCTTGCTATTTAATTATTAGTTTTCTACTGGCAATTTACAGGTTACTCCCATTTGCTGTGTAGGACTGTGAAATGGTAGCCCGAATTTTAACTGAACTTAAACTCCTTGATGAACTGTGGTTCTTTGAATGGATTTCAAATAGCTGCCTGTTACAATCTAAACACAGAGTTTGTCTGCTGTTCAGCTGATCTGTCTGTTGTATGCCCACAGGATTAGTTTTATTTGCAAGCACCCATGATTTGACTGTTTAGTGATCACAGTCTTAATTTTTTTTTTACCACAGAATGGTCCATTTCTGATTGGCAGAATGTGTAGAAAAATATCTCAAGAATTAATTCATTTATACAATAACTGTAAAGAATAATCCCTATAAATGGAAATATCTTCTGAGGCCTGTATCTGAGCATGCTTTGGCCTGTGAGTCAGGAATACTGAACTGCACTGTGGAGGTTTGGTGCATAGTAAAGAAGATCTAATTATTTATTAAGTGAATAGATTGAAACTAACCTTCTCATGAGGCTGTTTCTGCCAAGAGTTGGTTACTCAGCATTCATCTAGCTGCAAAGACAGAAGTACTTGAGGGATAAGAACTAGAAAAATGGAATTTTAAACTTTTTTTATAAGTATTTGGAGTTCCAGAAAGTGTATTAACAGCACTTAAGTTTTTAATGTCCAATACTTGGAAATCTGAAATACTTCAATATGAAAAGGGGTGGCTCTACCTCAGGTACTTATGTTAAATAGAAAGTCAGAGGAGAAAAAGGAAATTACATCACATTGTCAAATAAGGAACAGCTAGCTGGAGTGGATGACTTGTAGTGCAAAAATGTGCCCCTCCTCCTGTGAATTGCTTCTGAGATTTGTTAAAGATAATGTGGTGGCAAGGTGAGCAAAAATAGGTTGTGGATTTAAGGTAGACACGTTTCTTCCCCTCCCAGAAGGGGTAAGTAGGTCTTATTTTTTTCCTTCCCCTCCTTCCCATTCCTTACAAGAAATACATAAGCTCCTTGTCAAGAGTGCTGCCTTTATAAAACCTGTAGAAGGTTTGTCCAGGCATTCAGGAATCTGTACAGCAAGCTGCTGTCTTCCATACCCATCCAGTGAAACATTCTAGAGCATGCTCTGGTTACTGTGCATACCAGAAAGGTTTTCTTTGTTTTGAACTTAACCTGCCTCAAATATTTGGTTGCACTGGGGCTGGGAGAACTGGGAACAGAATAATAAGATTCTGTGTGTGATTAGTGATAGGTAATAGGTTGAGCTAAAATGTATGCAAATGCTTCTTAGTTTCTAAAGAGAGGATTACTGTTGTTATAAGGCAAGTATTTATTAATATGTATCAGTATGAAAACTGTATACGTGGGATGTTTGCTGTAATTCAACTTGCCACAGAAATCTTTCCACTATGTGCAAAGTTTTCAATGTTTATGGATACATCTGACTGTTTTCAGCTTACACACAGCCAGCCTGTTGAAGTCTGAAGGTATATTTGGCTTGATTAAAAAAAAATCTAAAAAAAATGAATCTCCTCTCCAACAGTTGCTATTATTGGTATTTGTTAATACAAGCAGAGCTGGATGATTCCTCCTTTGCACCCTCACCTTGTCTTACAGGGAAGGGTCTCAGCAGCTTCCTAATGCACCAGCAAATTTTCCAGTGGTCTTGGCTTGTGAATGCCCTGTAGAAATCACCAGCCACACTTGTAGTTTGTACTCCATTTCTTTCCAATAACAGAAACTGTAACATCTTCAAAAGTGCTTCCATCTTCCTAAATGCCATAAACTGTGCATAAGTAGGTCAGACCAGCAGGGTAACTGAATGAAAGCCCATTCTGTGCAAATGAGCAGCACACAAATGTGATTCATTACTGTGCAGTGTCCATTTTCTTCAGCAAATACAGTTTGATGTTATTTATGGCTAAGTTTAGATCCTTAGACTTTTAAAGAGGCAGAATTGGGACAGCAATTAACAATGAAAACTGTTGATGTTTGTATCTTCATGGCTGACTTTTGTAAATTTTATTTTTTTTAACCAATTACTGGAGTATAATATGTACTAGTCACCTTTAGTAAGAGCAGGCTGCCTAAAATACAAACTTTGTATTCAATTGCTGTTCTCATGTCTCCCTCTTAAGATACAGACTTCAAACAAGCTTCTGCATAAAACAGAAGCACCATTTCTCTGGACTCCACTGAAAAAGGAACTGGGTGCTTTAGTGAAAGCACTGCCTCTCTTGATATCCTAGCTTAAGGCACAGAGGACAGTTTCATAACTCGTGGAAATGTCCAGGCAGATCACCTGTGAATTTGCAAAGAGGTCGTTGATGAATGAAGCAAGCTTTATGGCTATATAAATCGTGCTTTATTTTAAAAAAAGCACTGATTGAAACAAGTGAAAATTACCTTTTCCTAGAGTATGTAAATATTTAAGTCTGTTTCAGATGTTGAGCTTAGCATTCCAGAGAGATTTCAGAGAGGTGATTGTGCAACAATCCGTCTTGGGAGCTGAGATTTAGACAGCATTCAGAGAGCTGACACAGTAATTACTAGTAGTGGTTTCTGCGTGGGATTTGGTGGAGGTTGGGCTTCGTAACAAGCCCTGCAAGGGTTGTGTGTTATCACAGCACTTACATGTGCTCTCAGACTACAGCAGTTGTTCCCCCTCCTCTCATTTTTTTGTATCATGATCAATGTGTCACGGTCCTGTCAGATCTTGTACACACACTGAGGTGGAGTACAATCATTTGATAACTAATCAGCGTTCTGTGCCAGCCCTTTTTTAACTTGACTTACATTTCACTTCAGAAATATTGAAATGGACAGCGGGCATTAGCCTTAAGCTCTCTTCATTCATTTTCTTTCTTTTGTAGATTTGTTGCTAACAGGATAGGATTTGTGAGGCACAAATCACTGTTCAATACAGTGTGAGCTGATAGGATGGATGTTTTATTTGGAAATTACGTTGATATGAAGTAACTTTAGAACTGGTGCTGTATGTGTACTGTGCTGCTTAAGTCATTTGGACAAATGGGTGTCTCTAGTTTTCTGCTCCCCTGGAGACAGCGGTGCTGCCTGCACTCACAGGGCTCTGTTATTGCTTCCTGAGGCTCCGTGTTTTTGTTTAATTTTGCTGTGAAATATCTGCAGTTGCTGTTACTGGGAAGGGTCCAGCTGAACCGTGTTATACAAAAATTCCCAGGGTTAAGCTAGCTCTTTAAGGAGGTTGTCTGAAGAGCTTTGGTCTTTACTAAAATCAGGAGGGCTCAATGAAGTTGGGCTGTGCTGCAAAACATAGAACACTGGTTTGGCTCTCTCTCACTTCTATTAAAATCTCCTGTCTAGAGTTATTCTGAAATGCCTGCCTAAAATATATTGGGTATCTGGCAGTGAGCAAAACAATCCCACTTCTCTTGACACAGACAGTCGTGATGGAGAAAACCTTCACAACTCCTGAAGAGAATGGGATCGGGTCTCACACATCACAAACATACTTACAGTCAGAAGCTGCTGTTTCCTTAAGATGATCAATACTGGACACAATTCAAAATTGAAAGAACGCAGCAGAGTTGTTCTTCCTCAAACAATTATTTATAAATTGCAAATAGTGATGCTGGATTGCCAACTAATCCTCAGGCACCTGGTTTACAGTCGTGCTCAGGAGTCTGCCTATCCCTCATGCTGCAGACAAGTACAAGGAAGATTACACATGTGCACAGAATGCCTGGTTTGGGGCAGATTTACCATAAGCATAAACCCACCTTCTGTGTCTGTACTGCATTTTCTTGCAGTACCACACTGGGAAGGGATTTTCTTGCCATGTTTGCTGAGCCCTGATAGAACAGGCCCCCAGTGATTGGTTGGCTTTTTTTAGATGGAAGTCTTGTGGTGGAGGGATATGGACAAATTCACATTAGTATTATATGCTCAAAGTATTGATTCTCAAGAGAGATAAAAATTAAACTGTTTTGCATGGGGTTTGGGGGTTTTTTTGTATGTTTTTTTAAACAGACCATATTGCACTTGCTGAATGCAGGATATTTGTGTAGATGAAGCAGAGACTCAGAGAACACCTTTTTTATAGTCTTGGACTTATTTTCTCCTGTATTCAGAATGCTGACTGATTTTACATTGCCCCTTCCCCTCCCCGATGAATTTCCTAAACAAAGTCCTGTGAGTCAATTTGTTCTGTAGACTGTGATTACTTATTCAATATAAAGCAATTGCCAACGTGTTTTTTGTGCCATAAATGGGCCAGATAAAGCATTCTTCACACATCCAAAATTGATTTCAATGCGGAAGGGCAGTTTCAGCTGAGATTATTTCAAATCATTAGATTTTTGTTTGAAATAGCTAGAAGACTTGAGGCTGTTTTAAAATGATCCTAATGTTTAAGTTAGTTAAAAATAGTTACTGTTTTATGTAAAAGAAGTTTTAGAATTCTAATTCAAGTAGTCAATATTTCTGTTTATTGGTGCAAAGGCTATGGAAGAGAATCCTTAGCAGCAGACTAGGCTGTAAGGTGTTGGCTACACTGAAGAAGCTTTAGCAGAAAGATACAATTGAAGACAGCTACTGGAACGTTAGATTGTTCTAGAAAACTTTTTGAAAGAACTTTTTTTTGCATGAATTACTAGTAGTTTATGTTCAAGAACTGAAGTTGTGGGATACACAACTGCCATATATCAATACCTTAACATTTTTTCCCTTTTTTTCTATGCAGTGTAGTTCTTCCAGAGAACTTAATTGTTTTGTATTTTAATTTTGTGATCAGACTGAAAACAAGAAGTTTTGTCAAGTTTTCCACTTGGCAAGTATTAGGACAGGAGGCCTTTCTACAGGGAATTTTAATTCCCTGAATACTGAAATTTCAGATGACACATGGAACATCGGGTTTGCATTTCTCATATTTATGTCCTCTCTCTTGAAGGGAATGAAAACTGTAGGAAACCTGCCAAGTCCTGAATATCAAGGGTTGTGAGACATCCTCAGAGAACACTGTACCATGTCAACTGCAGGAGTTGCTGCTCAGGAGATGAGAGTCCCCTTAAAAACCGGATTTCTTCACACCAGCCAAGGCATGGGCAGCCTGAAAACCTGCTGGAGTACCCACAGTGGATTTGAAAAGTGAGTGAGGCTGAATTTTATCTACTGCATCTTCAAGTCTATGAAATGAGTGTTACAAATCCTTACGCCAGTACACACCTATGGTTCATTTACAGCGAAGGCTTTTCTTTTTTCTCTTTTTTTTTTTAGTACTTTCTTTAATGTGGACCCTATAGCAGTGACCTACAATTTAAACCCATCAGCCGAGCAGCATTTGCCATCCCTCGGTGAGTACAAAGCGTGACCAGCCGCGTTAGGAAGCGCCGGGGATTTGTCCCGGGAGAAGCTCCCGGCCGGGCCGCGCTGCCCCCTGCTGGCGGCCCGGGAAACCGCTCCCCCTCGGCTCCGACCGACAAAAACACTTTGAAATTATAAATATGATCGAGTTAAACAAAAACACACACGCTCCCCTCCCCTGCGCCTTGTACAGAGGAGGCCTCTGAGCTGCCATCGCACTTTTGGCAGAAAAAATATTTGGTCTGAAAAGCACTTGTTCTGTTGTAGTCTTGTGCTGGGATCTTTGTAGTTCTCTTGCTTGTGGTCTCTTGACCGACCTCATTTAACTGGAGCACTGGTCTAAAACTATAAGATAATCTGCTGCTATTGTAACTAAATGCACAAATCCACGACCAGGTGAGATCTGTAATAGCTGCATTTCACTACCTGGAGACATTAAACAGACATTATTTACTGTTGCATTAGAAGGAATTAAATATGTGTGTCAGAGTCATGTGCTGGAGTGTTACTTAGAAAAGTGTCTCTAAGAGTTTCTCACCTTTTTAGGGCACTCTTCCAACCAGGCTTCCATGAATGACCACATTGCTGGAAGTTGCATCCAAGTCCCATGTCAGAAATCCAGTCCACCTCCTGTAAGTCCCAAAAATGAGCAGCCAGTTTCAAGGTACGACGACCATCTGGTTCCTGGCTTTAGCAAACTGTCGTTAACCATGGGCTGTGTTTCTGAAGAAACACCTCCTCACATGCCAATAAAAAACGGACCAATTCAATTTCTGTCTGCATCTTCTAACGATCGCAGCTGCAGGCCACTGCCCCCTCTGCCGATATCTGAAGACTTTACTCCAGATGAGGTGGACAAAGAGGTAGAATTCCTGACTAGCTCAGATACTGACTTTCTGTTAGAAGATTACGAACTTCCTTCTTTTAAATCCAGCGCTCCGAGCCGTCGGAGCTTTAGGGGCTGCGGACAGATCAACTATGCGTATTTCGATGCTCCAACGGGACCAAAAGCAGAAGATGCCAACCCCACACAAAGCCTAAATGTGTACATATCCAGTATTTGTCCTCCCCCACAGCAGCTGCATCGACGCCTGCGGAGGTCCCATTCCGGACCAGCTGGATCTCTCAATAAACCCATAGTAAGGTTAACTGGACACTTGAACAGGTCATCTCCAACTTCTGATGAAGACAAACCAGAGGTTCCACCAAGGGTTCCCATACCCCCGAGGGCTCTCAAGCCAGACTACAGAAGATGGTCAGCAGAAGTGGCTTCCAGCGCCTACAGTGATGAGGACAGGCCTCCCAAGGTGCCCCCCCGAGAACCTTTGTCACGCAGCAACTCCCGCACCCCCAGCCCCAAGAGCCTTCCATCATACCTCAACGGGGTCATGCCCCCCACCCAGAGCTTTGCACCTGACCCTAAGTATGTCAGCAGCAAAGCTCTACAGAGACAAAATAGTGAAGGATCTGCCAACAGGGTCCCTTGCATTCTTCCAATTATTGAAAACGGTAAGAAGGCCAGTTCAACACACTACTATCTGCTACCAGAGAGACCTCCGTACTTGGACAAATATGAGAAGTTCTTCAGAGAAGCAGAGGAGAGGAGCTCTAACACTGAGGTTCAGTCGTGGCCTGGTGACTGCACAGCCACCTCAGCCCCAATAAAACTGGACTCAAAACCCAGAATGGACATAGGTGGTCCCCTGAAACGAAAACACCTGTCCTACGTGGTTTCCCCTTAGTGTCTGGGAGCACAGCCTCAGCTCAGTTGTTGGGGATGGAGCTGAACTTTATCATGTTACAAAGTTCTTATGGTTCACAGATAATGAAGTAGGAGCAGTTTGTCCTCTTGAGAACTGAAAAGTGGATGGTAAAGTCCTCTTATGCTGCATATATTCGATATGTTTCTTAAGACTTTTTTTGTCTTGGTATGTAAGCTGAAAACCTACAAAGATTCCGCAGAAACGTGGAGGGATAGTAGTCACAGTTGGCCAGTTGTATGCTACCTAGATGAACATGTTTGGTAGTCAACATTATTAAAAGAAAAAATTTAAAAGCTGATCTTTGCTTAAGAGTCACTTATAAAGTAGATGACAGACCAAGTAATGCAGTACAGTTTTTGTATCAGCTATTTTCCAAAATTTCCTTTAGACAGTAATTCTGCTGAGAACAGACGGTCCTCCTTTACTAGGATGTGTCTGATAAGAAGGTAAATGCGAGATCTGATACCCACTTCAAGACTTGGCAGGCACATTGGAAGTGCATTTTGAAAGATTAATCTATCTTATAAATTAATTTGATGCTAATAGAGTTTTAAAGTGAGTTAGGTTTTGTGAATTCAGTTGCTAGACACACTTGGCTCAATTTTGCAGTTTTTCCTAGAAGAGACTTGGACCAGCTATTGCTAAGCCTCTGCTGCTGCTCTTTTCCTGCTGGATCCTAGAAACGTGTGAATGTGTCCTGAGCAGCCACAGGGTTGCTGTTAGGTAGGCAGTAACAACTATGTGCTCACCTAGAGTCTGAAATTATGGCTGTATTAAATACAGAAACACAGCACAAGCTGGTCTTGTGTTCTGGTTTCTGTTCAGTATTTTAGAGGAGGAGGAGGAGGGGTATGAGGAAAAAAAAACACGATTCCATTTATGAACAGTGTCAGTCCCATCTCTTGCTGCTTCAGATGCTGCTTCTTGCTGTTTAATTTTTCCTCACTGTGCCTCAGCCATTCACTGAAGTTCACTGAGGTGCCACCTTGGCAGTTTCTTGTGCTCAGTTTGGTTACATTTATCCTCTTACAGAAAGGCACAAGAGAAAGGGTGCTCATTAACAGGGGTACAGAAGATGAATGTGTTCCTCCTAACAGAAGTAAACAAGGTGTTTACAGTTTAAACTGCTGAATGAGATGTTTGAGCTATTTTAAAGCTTACTTTTTATTTGTTTTAGTACAAACTAAATGAAGGTGAAATACATGCTATAGAAATGCACTGATATTTCTGCATCGTGTACAGTATTGAGTAAAAAATAATTCACTTTGTATTTTGAATATTGTCATGTCTTGAGTTTAATAAAGTTATAAAATACTTATTTATGATACATTTTGGTTTTTGCTTTATTGAATATTGAATGCACTTGCACTTTAGTTCTGTGTTTACTGGAAAGTTCAGAGTTAGTTATGTTAAATGTGCAGCCAGTTTTGAATTCAGCTTGCATGTAATGAGAGTTAAGATTTCTACAGAAGTGTTCAGTAACTCACATTGCACACCATTAATTTGAATTCCACCCTAATACCTGGTAGCATGGTATCTATAGTTTTATGCTGACCCTGTAAGATTAAGTTATCTGGCCTAACATTATTAATGGTTTTGGTTTTTTCTAGACTCACCTATAGCATGTTAGCCACCACTGTACAGAAAGGAGAGGGCAGCAGTGTTCCTGTCTTCAATTCCTCACCTGGTAGATAAAAGCATTGTTTGTTAAGAGGGGAAAGAAATTGTGAATACCTATCACAAAACAAGTGTATTTCACCACAGTATGCAAGCCATGGATACTGAGGATAGAAAGCATCACACAACTTTGATCCTCTGGCTGTGTATGCAGGCAAATACTTGCCTTGATCTGGCAGTTTGGATGTTTCTGTCACTGGGCTTATTTCAGAATAAAACAGGCTACCATCCTTGGAATTGTACTGGATGTGAAAAATGTCAGTTTTTCAGTAATGCCCAGTCCCTTGGCTCTTGGGACCTTGAGGATTGCTAAGATTCATTTAGGAAGGTGCTGAAACACCTACTGCTGTGCCATAGCCCTAAGAGCCCAATGCAGATCAGCTTCAAAATATAAACAAGTTACCTAATCCTGTGCAAGGCTGTCAGCTCAAATCCAGCCAACTGAAAGCTCTGTTTTCCCTCCGCCCCCTGGATTTTTCTTAAGATGAAAAGGTAAAATCTGTACTTTAAACTGCTCATATTTAAGGGGAAGTCTGCAAGTCTAGGACCCCAAAATAACATAAACTCTTATTTAACACCATCACTGCTGCAGCAGATTGACAGTGCCAAGCTGCAGCTCTTCCCTTGAAGACTCTTGGAGCTGGCACAGACTCAGGAGCTGCCATTCCAGTAGAACTCCATCTAAACCCAAGTGACTGCCCTACCACAAATCTCTCCTGGCTTTTACCTCTGGGTCCCACTCCATTCCTGATGCTCCACATTTTTAGCCTAAACATATCTGGTATAAAATAGGGTATTTGTTACAGCACCTCCAGCCCTGCATTCCAGCACGTATTTTCACTTCTGTTAGCAGCAGAGGTGCCCTAAAGAACAGCTAATGTAGCAGTTCAGTGTTTAAGTAACTTGGCTGTTTTATTTTTAAAATTCTGTAGTAACGAGGTCTCACTGAGGACCTGGGCCACAATTCAGTGGCTCTTTTTGTGAAGGGATCACTGACAAAAGCAGGTGGAAGCCTTGCATATATTCTTAGACACCACATTCCTGTGCTTTGGGGGAAAGAGTCTGCATGATCCAAAAACTGTATTTCGTTTTCCAAGTGAGTAATTAAGGCTGTAGAGCTGTGGGGGAAGCTCTGCAAGTTCTGGCCAGAAGACATTTCTCTGCTCATCCCCTGGCACATGATAAGACTTGTCAGGACACAACATGCTTTTGCAACAGCCTGATCACATGTTTGAATATTTAGAGTTTGGACTCACTTGGGCAAGGCCTGACAGCTTGCCTCTGAGAGCTGGATTTGACTGGAATAATCACACTTCAAAGCAGTTACAACTTGATAAACTGAAGTTTGGAGAGTCAAGGAATTTGTGTTGGAGCAGGCAAGAGAGACGTGCGTGTGTGGAGAGGGAATAGTGCTCACAGCCTCCTGATTCAAGGGGAAGGTGACACACACTGCTCCCCTGCCCTCAGCACTCTCCTCCCTGGTGTCAGGAGGAGCAGCTGTGCTGGGCCAGAGGGGTTGTGCCACAGCAAACTGCAGAGGGCTGGATCCAGCACAGCCCCACAGTGAACCCAGGATCGCTGAGATGTGCCTGGCAGCAAAGCTGCTGAGAATGGGAGGAGGGTGCTGGGCGACCTCTCCCCCAGGCTCAAAGCCATTGATAGCACAAGCAAAAGCACAATGAGTAATGACTGACAACAAAAAGCATCTGTCATATTCATCCTGGGCAAGGGTTGGTGCTGCCTGGTGCTGCTTGGCTGCTCTGCTGTTTGCAGAACACCCTTTACTTGGTGAGTTTGACTGGCAGATCAACCCGGAGGAGCTGAGTCTGGCTGGTAACTAAAGGAAAGAATGTTTGCTTCAGTATACTTTTTTCCTGAAAAGAGGCTGTGTTAGTACCAGGCAACTTGAAAAACCAATTAGCTTAACTTCACCATATTAACTTGCTGTTAAACAGATAAAGTCAGTAAATAACACAGAGCTGTAGCTGATCACCAGCTTCTTTTGCATCACAAGAGATAAACCAGAAAGTAAACCTGATTCGGAAGTATGCTGATTGACGACATAATTAAAATCTGCAGTCATTTAAATGTACTGATTGTTGTTGCTGTCATTAAGAGTTTTCCATTCACTCCCAGACTGCAGCAGGCCCAATTACTACCACCCTGAAAGTGCAGAAGAGCACTCAACAACATCACATTTGCTCCTGTTGCAGCCTTGGCTTCGTTTTTAAACAGTCTGAGTGAAGTGTTAAGTTTGACATGATACAGGAAAGCATCCTTCTAGTCCAGGACAAAGACACCGATTTTGCAAGGGCAGTTACTACAGTAGAGTAGCTGCTGATGGTGTTCAAACCAAGTCTTGTCAAGAATTCAGGGTTAGGATGATGGCCAGATCAGTCATGGTGGAATTCCCAGCCTTCAAATGCATGATTACAGACTGTGGCCCTTATAAACACTTCTAATATTATTACAAGATGTATGTTAAATACATACTCTCTGGATTATGTCAAGAAGGAAATTGGAGATGAAGGCAAACCCTCATTTTATCTGCTTGTAGGCACTCTGCAGTTAGGTAACCTATTGATTTTCTTTGGGTGTACTCCATGTTCCTGGAGTAAACTTTTGTTTTTAAAGTAGGCTAATCTTTGCATTTCCTGTCAGCTTGCTTTTCAGAACAGTTTGTGTTTATTTAAAACTGAAAACATAGAGCAAATGTTCTGTTTCACACCACTTCCTGGCACTGAAAATCTAGCACACAACGTTTAATTATACTTATTAGTATTTGTTAAATAGCACTGCAGAAATTTCTGGCTGCTGAGCTTGTGATTAGCATTTGTAAACTGAAAGAGGTGTTACCCCCACCCATCCTGCATCATAATTCAGGCCTTGCATAATCCCCACCCAAATGCCTATTTTCATCCACAGAGCTCATTATTTTTTCTGAATCATAAATGGAAGCCACACCCGTGATTGCTCATAGACTGTTGCTATATTATTTATATATTGGTGTGCACCTTGATCCCAGTTGTGGTTAATTTTGGAAAAGGTGTTAGGTATTCCAAATTTTAAGTGGCATGCCACTGAAACATGGGAACCATGACTGCTATTCATTTCCTCCCAAAGTGATTCAGAGGAAGAGATGCTTCTTTTCTGAAGATTAAAACTGTCGTCCACAAGTTATTAACATGTGAAAGCCACAAAGGAAGAAAAGTGCAAATACGCTGCCATGAAACACCGGAAGGAAAACCACGCCAGATTATCCCACCATACCCACTCTGAATCTGCTAAGGATGCTAATTACTAATCACATTGAGCTATCATAACACATTAGGAGGCTCTCCATGCACAAAGTCTCTGGATCAAGTATGGGGTCATCAGGCCTGACACAGGACAGCTTCTCCTGCCCACCACCTACCCAGGTGACCAAGAGACATGTTCCTGTTACCTGTATTTGTTTTACCTTTGTTAATGTGTTTATTATTTTCACAACCACTTCAAGGACAGGGTCAGCACTACTGAGTGCCCTGTGGAAGGCAGCTGGAACACACAACTAAGCCCACAAACTTTGCAGTGGTGAGGTGTGAGGCTCTCCAGGAACTTACCAGCTTCAAGGAAGTTCACACAAAGGACCACGTCAGCTCCATGCCATGCTGAGTCCAGCTGCTCCATGGCAAGGTGCAAGGGAGACACCAGGGAATAGGACGTGGGCCTCTGCCAGGTTACTCACTGCCCTGCAATCCCTGGATTGTCATCTGCTGGCTGTTAAGCAAGGTCCAGAGGAAAGAACCATATTAAGCTGCTCTTGGTGACTTCATTGGTCTCACATAATTTTGATAGGCTATTCAAGGGAAGTTTTCCTGCATCCCAGTTGCAGACCCCAGCACTCAGAGCTTAAGCAATTGCAGTTGGGACTGGGCTGCTGTGATGCAGAATCTACCAGCACCAGACAGCAATAGACACGTGGCAGTGCAGAGGCCTCCAACACAGGGGAGAGATGAGATTACACACCCTGACACATTCTGTTCTCATGGGATTCAATTGCTAGTGGGAGGGAGGGGTTGTCTTTTCAGAGTAACTTCTCATCGTGGTGAAAAAACCCAATAAACAAAAGTAATTGCTTTCTGAAAAGCCACGGGGACAGACAGCCCTGTCTGAGACACTTTTAGAAATGGATGTCAGCAAGGTGAGTGTCAGTGAGCTCCTGCCTAACACAGAGGCTGAGGGAGAACCGTCATGGGGCTCTGAAGAAGGGCTAATCTGAATTAAGTTAGTTCCTGAATTGAAGTTAAATGGTTTAGTGCTAGTGTTCTGTTAAAGGCTGACAGTCTGAACATAACATATTGTTACGGGTGAGGAGGCCACGTGAGGACATTTTCTTCTCTAGTCAATCATATCACGGCCAGTGCTGGATGCAATACACAATTGCTCCATGGGAACAGCCAAGGACCCCATCCCTCCACAGGGAATATTTTCACTGCAGGAGCAAACAGAGACAGGCGCAGCAGTCCAACCTGAGCTGGAGGTGACGCAACACAGCGCACAGGAGAGCTGGAGACTGCTCAGCCTCTGGGGCTGCTGACACCTCACAGGCCATGGCAGGGTGCTCTGGACATGCTGCCTCTCGCAGGCCACACTTCTCCTGTCATCTGAGCTTAATTGGACCAACCTGATCAAAAGGAGTCTCCACGATAAGACAGGATGCCACAGCATGCCCTGGAGCAGCACGATGAGTAAGGCAGCTGTTTTACAAGCAGCTCAGTTCAGTGTTAACACCTGAGCTTTATGTTGGGCCAGCCAGTCACCTGCAAGGGAGCAACCAATGCAACACAGCTGCAGAACCCTGGCTTTCTCCAGCAGCACAACAGGAAGCAGGGGGGCTCTGGCTGCAGCCCTGGAGGATTTCAGGAGACTGAATATTCCCCTGAGAGGCTTCCTCTGTGCAAGGTCACACACAAGTGGCCAAAACCCAAAGCTAGAGAGGCCAAAGCCTCCAATCCTCCTCATGACCTATGGAAGTGTCTGTGGAGAGCAAGAGAGGAAAGGCTTCATCTGTTCTCCTCATTACTGGTGATTGGGACAGAACCATCACTGGGCACCAGCCAGGGAATGTCACCCTAAGTGCCCTTTCTTTCTTTTTGAAATCATTATTCAAGTTATTAATGCTCTGTAGTTTTCCAAAGAGGAGGGAGGAAAAAAAAAATAATTTGCTGCAGGGGATTTATTTGAAAGTTGCCAGCAAAGCCTGTGTCTCAATGAGCCCATCCAGGAGCTTAGAGCTTCATTATTATTAATTTCCTAGTACAAGCATTCATTTACCTTCTACAGGACTGAAAGGAAGGTAAAGTAATCCTTTGCAAAACACCGTGGAAGAACAACTGAGCAGTGTATCAGATGTGGTCACGAGAAAAGTCAGCGCAGATAAATGCATCATCTGTTGCCAGTTCTCTCAGAGACTACAAGAGCAGATTTCCTGTGAAAAATGGAAATGATTGTGCTGTGCCCATCAATGATCAGACTCATCACCACCCAAGGCAGCAGTTTATTTCCTGCCTATCTGCCAAGTCACTATCTTGCCTAGCTGATGACTTCAGTGTGAGAGTGCTTCTCCCACGTCATATATAAAATAATGCAGGAGAAAGTATGAGTCTGAGACTAGAGCTGCACGTATGTGGAAGCAGAAGTGTGTTTCTTAGAACTCATCAAAATTTAAAAATATTTCAATACCCCATCAATATTTAGAAGTCAGATGGATTTACACAGAGATGTTCCTAGTCCTGCTGGGAAACTTCCACCGGGCGTGGAAGACTTTAGACATTTACCAATGTTACACAAGTCTCCCTAGGCCCAACTCTGCTCTTTAAAATACGAGTTCCTGCATGAGATCTTCAGACAACTTTCCTCCTTCCTCCCTCTACCATTAGTGGAATGGCCTTGAATTAAACTGTAGAAGTACAGAAGTATCTACATGACTTGGAGGGCCATAAACCCTGTGTAGGGAGGAATTATTTAAGGTTGTACAAAGGGTATAATTAGAAGCTGCTGAATGAAGTAAAGCAAACGAACAAGCCCAAGTATAAAAGCTTCCTCTCAATCTGTGATGCCTCCTAGCACACAGAACAATCTTGTAGAGAGCAGGAAGGCTCCTGGAGCTGCTACAGAGATGGAGTGTGACACAGAGCACTGCAACCCCTAACTGCTGCAGCCAGAGCAGCCCTCAGTGCACCTCAACATGGAAGAACTGTGTTACCTAAAACACAGGATTAATGCTTTTCCCAAGCCTGGACTCGGTTCTGGAGCCTATCATGGGTGTCAGTGCTGCTTCCCAAAGCGTGGCCACAAAAATAAAAGCCAGAAATGCTGCCTAATCCCTTAAATAATAATGTATTATTATTTAAGTCCCTATAATAATAATGTACTCAGGATACAAAGATCTGGGCCCAATTCCCTCCCATGTGGGCTGTGTGGCGTCCTCTGCTCTGCACACAGAGCTCTGCCAAGTGTCCACAGATGCTCCTGGAGGACAGGAGTGAGGTCTGCCCTGCAGTGCCACGCTGAGTGAAGGAGCTGGGCCAGTGTCTGAGGCAGCAGCACTGCAGGGATTCCCACAACCTGCCCCTTGCCCCTGCCCTTCCCTGGATGCTTCTCAAGAGGTGGCAGGAAGAGGCTGAAGGCCAGATAAACTGTGTCAGCAAGGACAGCCTGTCCCTTCTTGCTGTTCTTCCCAGAAAGCTTTTCATTTCCTGCCAAGTGATAATGCTGTAGAATGTCCATGGAAGTTCAGAGCTGGGCAGTGCTGTCAGAGCCAGGCTGTCAGCTGACAATCAGGGCAGCAGGGAGCCACATCTGCTCTCATTTTACGTCCTTTCTTTCCATACCACATGCAAGACCATTCTAAACATGCTAAAAGAATTATCTACAATTTTGGGCAGCAATTTATTGATTTGCCCAGTGTTTTGTTGCCTATTTTTCAAACTTCAAATGTTGCATCCCATGCCCTACTAAAATGTAGTCTCCATATAACAGCAACACATCC
This sequence comes from Sinosuthora webbiana, assembly GCA_013397395.1. Classification (NCBI taxonomy): domain Eukaryota; kingdom Metazoa; phylum Chordata; class Aves; order Passeriformes; family Sylviidae; genus Sinosuthora; species Sinosuthora webbiana. The sequence goes on from VXBN01012186.1 coordinate 84,852, forward strand.
TTTCTTCTGGAGGTAGGGTATGAGAACATGAATGGATGCAGTACTAGGGGTTATTTCTGTTGCTGACACCTTCCTACTTCTCTGTCACATCTTTCCAAGCAAGTCTTGGGTCATCAGGCTGCAGGAATACAGGTCTTTTTTATCAGTTTGGGATCGCTGCTTATGTTTGCACCATGATGCATCTTCTTGTTGAAAGAACGAGCAAAATAATCAGATTCAGTAACCATTCTTTGTTCTGACAGCCACTGTGGATTTCACACCAAATGGTAAGCACATACATAAATGGCTAGCAAGCTGTCCAAGGCTTGTAATTACTGGATGAAGCATATTCCCTTGTGTGCTTTTACAGCTCCAAGTACTAGTGTGCAGGCTGGTTTGTATCCGTTATGGTTTGTCTCCACCCATTTCAAAAGTAAATATTTGTGAAATATTTAAATGTTTTAATAGGAAACCTTTGTCTCTCTAGAAAAGCATCCCTTCTCTTTTGCTGAGAGGGACATATTCCCGAGACAGGATTTGCTCCTGCTCACAGTACAGTGCTGTGCAGTTCACTTTCCATTTTTGGAAAGAAACTTGCAAAGAACTGCAACAAAACCAGACTGTTCACTCTCCACGTTTCTTCTACCTCTTCTTCAACGAAAAGCTTGTCAGTCTGGAAGTATTTCTCCTCATTGCAAGTATTCACTGATGGCTCCAGCACCTATGCCCTCTTGTGTACATTCCTGCTCCTAAGCCATGTAATACTTCTCAATTCCCTAAGAGAACTCATTCTCAATGGTGCATTCAAGCCCACAGAACAACCAGAATCAGGAGGAAAAAAAACCCACATGAGTTTTGAGAGATGATCTGAGGCACACAGCAGACACCAACTGGCTGCCTTCTTGTCAGGAAAACAACCAAACCCTCCAGGTGCCAGGGAACAAAATGCTGACTGTTAGATGGAGAAGAGTGGATGCATTCCCTTCAGTTCAAGCTGAGCTCAGTGGCAGCAATACCAAATTACCACAGGTTCTGAAACTAAAGTTTGCGAATAATAAAAAGGAACAAAGTTTCTAGTGTACATGAAACAATGAGCAGAAAAGTACCTCAGCTCATCTTTCAGCAGCAGGTAAAAGAGGATTTTATGAAAAGAGCTACTGAAATGTGAGGGAAAAAAGCATTTTGCTAACTTTTTTTTTTCCCCTTGAATCAGTAAATTCCTTCTTAACACTCACCCTTAAGGGGAAAATTAGCCTCATCTTAGTTCATACACTTACTTACCCTAACTGAAAGACCAAGTTAATGACACAGAAAGAGAACCCAAGTAAATTCATGTTTGCTGGACATCTGCAATGTAAAAGGTTGAGAACAGGGTCAGCTGTATGCAGGTGACTGTGATGCAAGCAGCACTACAATATTTTATTTACCAAGTCTTTCACTGAACACGGTGGAAGAATCTGCAAGTTAAGCAGATACATCCATGGGCTCTAGGCTCATTTTTCTGAGTGTTTTTCCTATTACCATTTTAATGGGAGTGGGAAAGCCCAAATATACACACTGAAAACCTCATTTCTGTAAATTGAACTCCCTCAGCCTTGGAGAAAAAAAAAAAATTATAATCAAATTTATGGCCACTTTGCTAATGCTTTGTATTAAAATATTTCTGCAAGACTAGAAACAATACAAGCATGGAAATACTTTCCTTCTAGAGTTACAAAGCAGTGCTGCCACCCAGGAATGGAGAGCTTTTCCTGTATCCTGAATCATGCCTATTTACAAACCAAGTAATTATTCCAGATTCTAGGACAAAGACTCTTTCCATCATTTGGTTTACATTTGCATGGCAATACCAGTTAGATGTGCAGATTTACCACACAAACATGTAAAATCTTACACAGATTACAACTTTTGCATATCTTGAGCATATTTCAAAGCTGGAGAAACATATGAAATATTTCCTAAACAAATTAAGAGACAGAGCACAGAGTTGAAGCAGTTCTTCCAGTCGTTATTAACAACACAGACATTTTTTAATTCTAAATTTGCAAAAGCATCCATGTATTTCATTACGAAAATGCAGCAATTGAGAATGAACTTGTTCCCCATTAAAATAAGCAATCATCAAGGCTCCTATGCAGTCATTCTCTAAAGTTCAGACTATGCACTTCAGATGTATGCAGAACCAGATCTCCAGATGCTGGGCTAACTTCAGAGTCCACTGAGGTGCCATCCTTAAGCAGGACTGCTGACAGAGCCAGGTAACACCAGAATGATTTGGTGAAAGAAAAGTGGCAAAGATGGAAACTGATGCCAAGTTCTTAATTCTCATGGGAATACAGCTCCATTACTTCCTCCAGAGACCTGTCCTGCAACTCCTCTAAACTGACAAAGGCTCACTTAAGCCAGGCTTGCAGCAACTTCCAATTTTTAGTAAGCAGGAACAAGCACTGCTACTTGGGGCATTTTACCAAATCCAAACCTCATGCTTTATGCTGATTATTAGCTGCCCAAATAGCTCAATGAATCTGCAATCATTTAATGCAGAAGACAAATTTCAAGGTATCATGTTCCACCTGCATGAACTCTGGGGTGCTTGACAAGGTATGAATATTCACTTTTAATTTAGTTCCAACACTGTCGGAAAATTAATACTAGTTACTTGCCTTATTTGTGCACAAAAAATTAAACATTGTTTTAACTAATTCTAGGTTACAACTTAATAATCTATGTCATGAAATCAGAGAATATCCTGAGTTGGAAGAGACTGATGAAGGTCATCAAAACCAACTCCTGACTCCACACAGGGCAACCTAAAAGTTAAACCATAGAGCCAAGAGAAGGGTTGAGGGAAGTGCTGCCCAAACATTTCTTGAATGCTGGCAGGACTAGGGCCATACCACCTCCCTAGGAAGCTTGCTCCAGTGCTTGGCCACTTTCTCATTTCAGCTCAGACTTCAGAAGAACTGTGTGAGAATCTAAACAGATGTTGTTTTGAAGAGTACATGGTGGTAAAAAAGGTTTCAGGGGTCTGGGTTGGGAGAAAACACAGAAAGGAACAACACACCAGTAGGGATGCTCCATTTTTATTTACTCAGCAAACATTTTTCCATGTGATTTTTAAATGCCATCCAAGAACTAACTAGGATTATTAGATGCTGACCGCTTTTTTTTGTGAAGAAGCTTCTTGCTAACAGGATCTTTCTCCAGAAACGAAGACCTTTGGTTTGTTAAGGTATCCCAGTTCAGGTTAAGTACAGTTACTAATTTCACCCACAATTAAAGTGTATTTACAACAGTGCACATTACAATTATTCTACAAAGGATAAGACTCTCTATCTAAAGTGAAACACCAGGGTTTCACTCTTTCAGTATTAGAGGTGCCTTCACCTGTTCAGCCACTTCCTTGCCCAGCAGGGTTTCCACAATGGCCAAGCCAAACTCAAAGCTGGTGCCGGGCCCGCGGCTGGTCAGGATGTTCCCGTCCTTCTCCACGCGGCTCTCCGAGTACGAGTAGTGTGCTTGGGGGACACACAGCAGCAACAGGGTTGTGGCAATACACCAGACAGAGAGTTAAGACAGATTTAATTAGAATAGCTAGTTTGGATGCCATGGCAGGAAGGAAAACAGAACTTTGAGATTACGAGAAGATGGGATTAAACCTGCTTACGGGAAGAGATTCAATCAACCCACTACAAGGAAGATGTAAAATGCATTAAGTTGCTTGTATGATCTTTTTTAACCTTATTATTGTAGTAGAAATTATTAACCTCCTTGAAATGGTATATAAGCTCTTGGAAAACCTGAGTAAAATCGAATTCTGATCACCAAATCACCATTCTGATCACCACCTCTCCATCCATCACCAATACAGGGTGAGTCTCCAGCCTGGGCAGGGCTGTTCAGCCTGGAGAAAAGGAGACTCAGGGGTGACCTTATCACTCTCTACAACTTCCTAAAAGTGGTTCTAGTCAGGAGGGAGTTGGTCTCTTTCTCCAGACAGTAACTGACAGAGCGAGAGGACACAGTGTCAAGCTGCGCCAATGGAGATATAGGCTGGATATCAGGAGAAAGTTTTTTACAGAAGGAGTGATAAAGTGCTGGAATGGCCTGCCCAGGGAGGTGGTGGAGTCACCATCCCAGGATGTGTTTAAGAAAAGCCTGGATGTGGCACTCGGTGCCAGGGTTTAGTTGAGGTGTTAGGGCTGGGTTGGACTCGATGATCTTCAAGGTCTCTTCCAACCTGGGAATTCTGTGAATTCTGTGAATTTCAGCACCGTGCCCACAGCTGCCACAGAGGGCACAAAGACCCCAGCACTGCCCCCCCTGCAGCTCATCCCTGCCTGCTGTCCTCAGGGAGGAACAGAGCCCACAGGGAGCTCACTCCCAAGGTGTGGGAATGCCCCAAAGCTCCTCAAGAAGTGCTCACTGAGCCTGTCAGCTCCCATGAGGTTACTCCTGGAAGTCAGGCTGCTTTTGTGGAGTTGTTCACAAATTTATTTTTTTTTCCAAATGCATGCAGAAGATGTTGGGGGAACCCATCTGCTCACCTCCAGCCTCATTAATGCTCACAGAATGACCTTCCTAGCATTCCCCATCCCTTCCCTTAGGTTGGAAAAAGAAGTGTGGAGTCATCAGCTGCCACAGAACCAAAGCAATACCCACAGGAGAGTGGGAAAGGTTCTCTCAGACTCTGCTGTTGGGACCACTGAGGCAAAGAACCAAAGGGGCAAGAGATGGCTCAGTCTCAAGAGGATAAGGTGATAAATGCTCCTAACATGACAGCAGCAGCAGAATTCCCCCAAGGATGAAAATGTTAGTAGAGCCCTCTATTTCCTGGTGATACAGACTCAATTCAGTGAGAAAAGTAAGATAAAAAAGCTCTTTTTCTTTCTTTAAATTGTGGTTTCAGGTAAAAAAAAAAGAAAATCTGAGAAGGGTTTGGACAGAAACATACCTCCATTCATCATTTTGTCTTTGGCCAGAGGATGTGTTGTGACTTTGCTTCCATACCCTATCCCATGTGCCAGAAGGGCTGTAGGACCTGTAAGAACACAAAGTTGCCTCAGTGAGGAACTGCCTTCTGCTACAAACACTTACAAGAACACACATTTGGCATCAGGACCCCCAGGGGTCAAAGCTCACTGTGGACAGAGGAGCTTTTATAAAAACTGATGCCAGCTCTGAAGCCAAGAGCTCTCACAGGTCACACTGATGTCCCACCCATGACTGGGCTGCCTTTGAAGGGGTGAGGAACAACCCATTTCCAGACATTTTATTTAAAACTGCTTGACATTAAGAAACAAAAGGTCTGCATTTCAATCTGAAAATTAACTACCTACAATTACTTTACAACCTTGTTAAACCTTGAATTAAGAGACTTAACAGATAGGATTTAATCTGAGCAAGTCTCTACGTGCTGCAGTTGTGTGCCAAGCAGTATTTTGGACAGATCATGGACTGTTTTCAGTTTTTGGTTTCCAGAGTTTCTCTTTTCTTCTCATACTTCTCCCTTAGCCTGACTTGAGGAAAGAATTTGTGTCAAGAAGTGCTGAGTCATCAGACAGGAAATCCTAATGGGAAGAAGAAACAAACTGAAGGCAGAATTTGTCTGACATGACTTTCATTTCTGTTCATTCATTTAATTCTGGATTTAGTACAGGAAATAACCTCTTTTGTGTTCAGCTGGAATGAGCTCTAAGAGTCATCCTGCTCACAAGCAGAGGCTGGGCAGGTGTGAATTTGGATTGCTCTGCAAGACACACAGATAAAGAAGCAGGAGAGAATCATTGCCAAGTTGAGGAACGTTCACAGCTCCGTGTGCCTAGCACCTCAATGAGGAAGAAAAGCAGAAAACTCCCCCAGCAATGTACCGAAAATCCCCTCCTGGAACACACTCTGACTGCCTTTTATGCATTCATCATCTCTCTCCTCACTCTCAGCTTCAGGCCCCTAGACCAGCCTTCGGCTGCAGTATTGGCAATTTTTCACCTTGCTTTTTAAAACACAAATCTTACAACGTTTATGATCTGGACACCAAGCTGTGCAGGTTATGGAAGCAGACAACCCTCTCCTCAAACCAAGTCCATTTTTTGCTGCAGCTCAGGAAGGGTGAGACTGTAATTCTATATTTCTGGCCTTCTTTCTGAAGCTAAAGGGCAGGAGTGGTTATGTGGGATAAATTTACAGTGATGACATTCTGTCAGTGCTGTATACTTGCAGAAAGATCACCAGAATAATCACATACTTTAAAATTAATCTTAGCACACTACCTTTCATTTTTTTTATTTTAAAGACAGTAACACAGCTGATTGGAAGTAACTAGATTACAAGCAGAACTTGCAGGATAAGTGTTCACAATTATTTTAGAGATTTCTCTGCTATTAATGTAAAAAGAAATCAGATGTTGAAATGTGTATATACATATATACAAGCACAAATTCCTGGTACTAAATTACAGGGACACAGATTTCTAAGACAGGAAACTGTCTTCATGCTCCTTCAAAACATCCAAATGCTTTACAAAGCAAGCCACTTTGTCAACCCACCTGCACATATTGCAGCAATCAGGCCTTTTCTGCTTTCCTGGTCCTTCAGAATGTCTTTCACAGCAGCAGACTGTATGAAGAAACATCACAAGTCATTGTCTGGGGTTGGTTATTTCAAAGTTTTCACTGCAATTTCATAAACATGTTTTGTACAGAAAACCAACTGGAATTTTCCCTCCCTGCCTCAGGACAGAGGGCAATGAGAACATTAAGAAGGAGAAAAAACTGAAACCAAGACATACCTGCCCCAGAAGGAAAGAGGAAGGAAATCAGAAGTAACTGCAAGGAAGTACTTGACCCACATGAAAGCTGGTTAACCCACCATATAAACAGCCATATAAAGCTGTTGTTTGACAATACAGCTGATACAGAAAATAGTGCTCATAAGATATATCCAGACAGTCTCTATCATTCTTAAGAAGATTTATACTGGATATCTGTCTCATACTCCATGGCTTACAAACTCTGTGATACCACCTAAACCCTCTTTCATAGATCAATTTGTCTGTCTGCTTGCCTTCCACAAGGAATTCAGAGCACCACTGCAACTGTTTTGCACCAGAGTCAGAATTCTGCAGAGGAGCAGAGTCCCTTGGGTTTGGACAGTTTTGTGTCTCAGCAACAAATCTCCATTTGCAATTGTTTCATCTTCATATGAGTATAAACAGAGATCTTCCCATCATGCACAATCCCTTTCCATTTTTATTCTGTTTTACTAGGTACTCATGGCCAAGAATTCACCCAGTTGTCCCACCTATATAATCACAAGAAGGCTTAAGACCATCAACAATTAGTTTACTGATTTATTCAGAAGAGAATTTCTAGATGCTGAACAGAATCTGCAGGATTACTAAGCAAGTGCTGACCACCCCACTACTCAAGAGAATGCCCACCAATTTTTAAAATGCCAGAACTTTACCTCAGACAAGTTTTGAGCTCCAAGGTTCCCTCCAGGCAGGACCACAACATCGTAAGGCCCCTAAACAAAGAGAGAGAAAACTGTTCTGTTGAATAGAGGCTGACAGATACATGACACTGTTTATATACATTACACTGTTTGAAGACCACTGCACCTGATTCAATTGGCAAGCAAAGAAATCTACCTTTTCTTCCACTGAACACTTTATGATCAGAAAACAATTTCCAATTAAATGCAAAAAAACCCCACTATCTCCTGTTCCAGGAAAAGCCTGTTATCAATTAAGTCTGTCACAGAAGTGACTTTTAAGCCTAGGGCACTTAAAAGCTTCAGCAAGCAAGTGACAGCTCTTGTCAAGTGGTTTTGCTCCAACCTTACTGTACTGGTCTAACTGTAACATTATTTTGCTTTCCAGCACAGCTTTTGAGCTGGTCCAAACCACAGTATTTTGTCAAGCCAACTAATAGGAAAAATAAAGTTCTATGATTGATGCTTTGCAAAAACAAATACCTGGGCAAGAATTAAGAAATCTAAACCTAGCAGGCTGAAGGGGGGCACAGTGGGATGTGCAGTTCTATAATTCAATGCTACACAGAGTTAACACAAAAGGCAACATATGTCCAAAGGTAATGCATAATCTTTCCAAATTCACCTCAGAACATTTTTTCTCACCACTGTGAGAAAAACTATGCTGGCCATTATATCAGAGAAAGGTGATGACCAACCTCTTTTCTGGCATCTTCAAGACTGGCATCAGGACAAATGAAGACATCTCGACTGCACTGCACTGGTTCTTTTCCTGTTAGGCCTGCAACAGTCACCTTGATCTAACAGGAGAACAAATATATTACTACAAAACAAGAATTTGGGGCATTTTTCTTATGTGATAGTTCTTAAGTAATACAAAGAACAAGCAAAGCTGTACTGAGAGCTCGTTCCCCTTATGACAGCCAAGATGGGGAGCACAGTGATGGAATGACAGAGGTGGTGGGAGAAGGTAATATTTATTTTAGTCATTGCCATGTAAGTGAAGTTGGTGTGCTTATTTAAAGCATTACTTTCAATCTTAATGAGATGATAACAGTGTGCTCCTACAACTGCAAGAGTAACAAACACAGTGAGGAATCCCAACAGCCAGAGCTGTAGTTAATAACTGAATTTCAAAAGCAGCTCAAGAAAAGCTGTGCAATGTCATGAGCTGTAATGTACTGAGCTTTTCTGGCCCCTACAGAAGAGGCATTTCCAGTTACTCTACACAGAAGTAGCTGTGTTTTCTGACAGAGTAGGATTTACTTGAAGCATTTGCTGTAGCCCACATTAGACTTGAATTTTGAAAGGTTACCAACAAATGTCAGTTGTCAGGCACGCTCATTAGGTGCTAACCAGTGTATTTTCTAACCAGTAAGGTGATGAGGGTAAATTTTCACTTCACACAAGAGACTACACACTGAATTCCTGGCAATGATCATCATCTTGAGACAATAATTTCCCGTTGACCAGGCACTCACGAAGATTTTTCACTGTCTGCATACTCACCCCAGCTCTTCTCATAACATCAGTGGGGATTACAGTTTCCATTTCCTCTGCCCCTTTAGCCAGAATCACCAATGCTCTCTTTGAGGCCATGTCTTGAGGGGCTGCTATTAGTGAGACTGTAGTGAAGGAAGGGGCTGAGGAGGGTAGAAAGACAACGTGGTTAGAAGGCAAATCCCCTCCTATGAATCCTCCCTTTTGCTGAAATTGAACAGTAATTTCTACTCTTTCATTTAAACCACCTCAAAACGATTCACTAGCTTAAATCATATCCATAGCAATCCTATTTAACTGGGGAGCTTTTTAAAAACAATGCAGCATGATGATCGAAGGATTAAGGCACTTGTGCAAGTGGGAGGCACAGCACATCAGCCCCAGAAGGGGAAGGTCTAATCAAGACCTTCCAGGACCTGTGTCTGCCAGAGAGAGGGGCTCAGGGTGGGTGGCAGAGCTGCTTTCAATTTGCACACCCTCAGTCATTCCGAGACGACTGCCTCCCACCCAGGCCAGCACTTACAAAAAGGGCTTGCAGGAGCTTTGACCTCATGTCTGGTTTTTAGTTTCCACACGGCATGCTTCATGAGGAGTTTCCTGTGACTTAACAGTGACTCGACCTGAGCCCCTGCAGAATCTCACCAATAGATTTTCTGGGTTGTTTTGCAACTTTGTGGGGGAAGAAACACATGTGCATATGTGTGATGGGGGAGCAGACCACAGGATTTAGCGAGTGGAAAAAAAGAGGCTTAAGACTCTTTTTTTTTTTTAGCTTCTAAATAACAGTTGAGGTGAATGGCCAAATTTCCACTTTCAGGTTAGGTTAAGTAACTTTACATCATGTAAAATATCCACTAACTCATACAGGTCTGAGAGAAGTCTGTGAGAGCATCTGTGATGTGAGATGGCATTTCACAGGGCACTTCTCTAGAAGACAGAGATTTTTGTCCTATGCAGGGACCTCCCATCTAGAACTGAGTACCTGGGAGCTCTTCATAAAATGCAATGCACATTTAGGTGCCTGCACAAAATAAAATCATCCTCACCCTGCTTTAACTTCATCTGTTTTCAGCATGCTGAACCAGCCCAAGCAGAATAATTCACTGTGTCAAGCCCTACTATTAGGGCAGCTTTATGTACTGTCAATGCAAAGCCCACTGATCAAGTACACCCAAATCACAGGTATAACTAATAAATTCAGGACAATCTAGAGCTTTGTAATAGCTTATCTTGAGGGTACACATTGATTCTGCAAAATTTTCATATGAATTTGACTAGCAAAAAACTACCTGAATAGCCACCACGCAGAAATGCTGCATTTGCTTTTTATTGAAAAAAAATTAGTCTAGATCACAGTCTGCATCCCTTTCATTAATTCTCCAGATGAAAACAGGCACCTGATCCTGACTCCTTCTCCTAGTTTTGCAAAATGCAGTCTCTCCATAGTGCCTTTAGATATTTACTGTACAACACTGCCAAACTCCTGAGCATTAGTACTGTTCTTCACGTGGGTGCATGATATGTAAATAGCTGTCCCACTATTACGGAAAGACAGTTTTTGAGAAGGCAGAACTAAGTTACACAGACCTAACAGCGACTTCATTTAACAAGCTACCTACACACAGTAAATGCCAGTCTCCCATTTGCTCCTCAAACCTATCAGCCGAACGTATTGCCCTGTGTGGGCACACGTGCCTTTCCGGAGATGGTGGCTTTAAAAAAAAAAAATCACACCCTTCAGTGTCCCGACCACAGAGCCCGCTATTCACAGGCAGGGGACGGCTGGAGGCGCACCCAGCCCGGGTGGAAAGGCCGCATCCCGCTGTTTTCATCCGCTCCTTTGGGGACACGGCGCCATTCCGCGCAGCACGGACGGCACAAGGCCGTGCCCGGCCCGAGGCCGCCTCACGGGCACGGCGGGGACGGGTCGGGCCCTGAACGCGGCCGCCCGGGCACCGCGACACCGCAACCCGGCCCGGCCGCCGGCCCCTCCGCCCACACCGACACCCCCCGCCCGCCGGGGCTCGGCGCTCGGGGCCCGCG